>DWJN01004212.1:0-12655 GCA_018248895.1 Carystus phorcus
CCGAAAAATCAAATACGTAGATCAAATCTGCAGAAGTGTTTACCAACTGAGTTTAGGAGTCCAATAGTTTAGCTATTTGCTTACTTTTTGAAACACAGTTTTAAATATACCTAATGTTACAATACGTCGGTTTAATAAAGATGAATATTAAAATTAACAGTAAATTATATAGGTTTTGCAACTAATTGTTAGATCAAACAATAAGATTCACGTCACTGTTAATATCTTAGCAGATTATGTAAATGAATACATTTCAGAACAATTAATAATTCAATCTAAGTGTTATTGAATGTCTACGCAAACAAATGAGATAAAAAATAATCAAGTGAATAAGAACGTAGTTCAAAATTAAAATGATATTACATAAACAATTCAAGCAAAAAATTATAACCCCAGTTTGATGAGATTTATTAAGGCTTTATTCGTTTTCGTATAAGAAGACGAGTAACGTAATGTAAGAGGTCATTGCCACCTTCCAACAGTAATAACAAAGGTTTCACCGATGCATTGTCAACCGAAAAATAAAGCAGAATAACACACTAAACTTATAGAATTAACTTAGGAAGGTAGTTTTCGAAATAATTTTGTACTGAACGAAAAAAATTAAATTTGACACCATATATTTCAGAGTTTTCAGAATCTTACAAGCCTATAACGAATATGAACATAAAACGTAAGTTTTTGAGTAATTAGGAAAATAATAAAATACTATATATAAAATAAAAATGTCTTTGTGCAAATTCAAATTCCATGGTTTATAGAGTATTAAATAAATAAAGTAAAAATAATCGATCCTGAAAATCAGTCTATAAAAAAAATTACAGAAAAGTCTTAAGATCTTAAATTTAACATGAAACAATATTTATAACTAATCATCATAGTGCAATATGGCTCCAAATTGGTCAATTGCGCGTGGCTCGGTTTAAACTACTTAAATATATCTTTATTTACATTTTTTAATTTCTTTACGTTGTCTGAAATGTCTGCACTAAAGTTTCTACTACTACAATTATACTTTGCTTCAATCAATTATCTGCTCCCTTACCCTGTCTACTTTTAAGATTTACAAAGGTTGCCTGGAAGAGATCGCTAATTAGTGATAAGACCGCCTATTGTACTTACCTGTCTTTGTAATTAAAATTCGGTAATGTTTTGGTGTACAATAAACATGATACAATTGTAATTGTCTCATTCGGTTCCAGGAATTAAACAAAAGTTGTGACAATACAAAATCTACTTTGACCACAAACGTTTTAACTAACCTGAGGATCCGTTTATGTCCATAGCCTTTAAGTTCCGAGCCTTGATAACTGTAACGGTGAGTCGCCCAGCAGTGGGAAGATAGCAAAGGGATAACATCAGCTCGCCAAGGTCCTTCTTCTCCTGTGGACAGTAATACCCTATGTGAAAAGTGTGGAAGAATAGATTTTGCTGAGGACCTAAGAAATACTTTTACTTTTGTTTGTTTTGTAATATTCATTGTATATAAGTACAATGCACGTGCTTATTAATAATGATTCTTTGACTATTATTTGTATATAGAAACTGAAAACCAATTTGTTTGCATGATTCAAACCTAAATATTTGAGCAGATTCGTAGAGGAAAATATGACTCAGTGGAATATTAAAAATACTTAACCAACTGAAGCAGAGCGTTAGCAATGAAATACAACAAGGAGCGGTAAACACAGGCTTTTCTATGGTTGGTTTCGCGGAATCTAAAGATTCCCTGAAAAAGTGTTTGGGGATTTACGCGACTAAACATATTAGACATAGGAAACTGTCTCAAAAGTATGTAGGTAATGTACGCGTTACTTAAATAGCTCGCTAGTCACAATAGCAAAATTTAACTTCACTTAAAACAAAATAATATTATGAATTCCTATACAGTCGTTGCTATCTATGGACAACATACAAATACAGATACGCACATCAGATTAAGTAATAGAAATTTAAAGTCCTCAGCAAGTCAAGAGTGAATGGACTTTTACTAAGTTAATGAGCCTTATAAGAATCACAACACCATTTACACCACTTATACTTAGGTGGGATTATGATAAAGAAATAACATATATTTTACAAGAAAACATCTCCGTCCGTCCGGTTTGGTAGCCGTATAGAATATTGGTTGTCAATTAATAAAAAACTGATTAAAATCTTAATTTTTTTACTATTATTTAATAGTAGTGTCTTCGTTGTGATAATATTTTACTTAGTCTTCGATAAAATAAAGGATTTTTTTAGTGTTTCATATTTTTAAAAGTATAGGTACTGCTAGATTAGCGTGCTCTCTGAAGCATAAAAACTGCGTAATTTAATCGCTATCATTAACTCGATCGTTCTAATCTGATCCTTACACAACGTTCCTAATTTCTAACTATATAGCAATTAGAGCTTCGCAGTTTCACCTCAATTAAGTAACAGCCGCAAAGGTTTCGCTCTCAATTTTGATGATTTACATATTTATGAATAACTCAATCTCCACAACGTTGTCAAGAAACTGCTGTAACTAAATCTAATAATACAGTTTTGCGAATTGACCCTTCAATGATTACAGCTCAAGGCTTCGTTGATTGATAAAGGTCCAGAAACCTTGTAACCAGAATTTTAAGTGACAGTACAGCGAGTGTCAGCGATAGCGTGAACAGGGTATAATTAATGGTTCCCGGATTTATGCTTAAATATATGCAAATTATGAAGATTACTTAACCCGTCTCGTTCTGAGAAGAGCTCAGGGCAGTGGAGTCCTGGAGAGTTATGGATAGTTTCAATAATTATGATTGAGTAGGATACTTAAGATCACCGAATTAGACCAAGATGTCCAACGGTGCAGAATGTCACAAGATTTGATGACTTGATAAACACTCACTTTAAGTAAATAGAACTAGGACCATTTAATATTTATTTGAATGACAATGTATTCTTCAAAAATTCGAGAATGTTGTACATGGGATTTTTAATATTCAAAGTGGAAATGTACCAGTTTAAAATGCTTTCAATTCTTTGTGGCAACAAAGATGAAATTTTTAAATCTTTTTCGGACCATGTTTTCTCTTTTCTGGACCATTGGTGGTCTGCGAACCACCAGTTGGGAAACAATTGTTTTAATGGATTAATTTTCAGCTAATTCCATTACGGCAAGGTGAGGTAACCGCAACGAGAAGAAAAATAAAAAGGCGCCGGAGGCTTACCAAGGAAAAGCTCACCTTCCCAAAATTAATTAGATAGGGTTTCCCCTTTTTTTGGACGACCGAAGTAGATTTTGGTTTTTGGATTTTTTTTGCATGAGTTTCTAGTTAGTTGGTGCTCGTTGTTGCAAAACCAACCCTGAATACAATCAAGTTAAGGAAATCTCTTTCTGATTAATCCTTCTGGGTAACAATCTGGATGTTACGCAAAACATAGCAGGATTTACGAGTATTACGTAAATTTGACAAAAAAGCATTCTTGCATACACGTTAATAGCATAACATATATGTAAAAACAGCGAATTTCTAGCTAGAAGCACTGTGAATTAACCAAAATACTTTATTATCAGGAATAAATTAAATGGTACAGAGTTCGGTAAACAATTTATAATATTTTATTCTCGAAATCCGAAACACATAATTATTCTTCTGCGCAGTATAATAGTCAAGTTATTGCAATGATAATAGAAATTCATGCAACATATTTGCAATACATGAGAAGTTAAGGCTCCGAACGGACAAATATTTTTCTCAAAGTAAATATTTACTTTTGGATATAAGAACGGCAGAATAAACAGAAGTGTTTACAAAGGAAAATTGAACGAATACTTGTGGTTTCCCATGGACTTGGATATATCGGCGTGTTGGGTCACGGCCTATCTAAAGAAGTGTAGATTTAATTAAAGGAATTATTCTTCAGTGTCTTAACTGATTTAAAACTACAAAATTAACTTATATTAGTTTTATATATACATATATACTTATTATAAGCAGCTTTACTACAACTTTACTGACCTTTACTGCTAACAAGACATGATACAAGATAACTAAATTAATAGAAAAAGACAAATAATAGATCAATTGTCTGCAATAATTGATAGATATAGAAACATGTAACAAAAACAACATATAAAAGATGACAAGAACGAAAAGAAAAATGATAATAATTCTCAAGAACGATTCATACCTGTGGTGCAGCGAGAATGTTCATGGTATACTCGATCTCTTGGTGCAGGTCAGCTGACTCCAGTAATCCTTTGAGGACCACGTGACCGATGAGATCATGACGACTGAATCGATCGAAGTCGTAGACAGAAAACTGGAGGTATCGCTGCCTTAGCTCCTCGTAAGGCACGCTGTGAGAATACCATCACTTTTATTCAAAAGGGCCAAGGTTCGGTTATCGAAGCACAGAAATACCTAAGAGTTCATTTCGTTATAATTAGGTCCTATACTCTTCAAATTTATTGATAATAAAATTATATAGAGCACTAAATCAAACCTTGGATCCCGGTAGAGCATTCTGTAGACTCATTTAGCATAATAAAATTGTTTAAAAGAAATCTGCAATAAATTGACCCGTCTCGGACAATAATACAAAGCTATTGCATTGCAAGCTTTATATTAAAATTCAATTTCTCTTAGACTTAAATTGAATTCAAATAACAGCCATTTTATCTCAAGTTACTAGCTATCAGGACATTTTCTTTGAGTCTTTGGCAAATTCCTGTTGGCTACTTAACGTGCTTAATGGGAATTTCAAATTAAAATTGAATTGTTATTCAATTACAAGAACAACGATGGCAAGTTCTTTGCTCTTTGACCTTATGATCTGCGTAAAAAGTCAATGAACTTTATTTTATTTACTAGATTACATATATGTTATGGGCTTTAAAATGGTACTATTAATCTCTATATTAATGTAACTAGTACGACAGACATAATTAACATGATCTTACGCAAGCCAAACTTTATGGCCTCTCGGAACGATTTCGCGAACTTTCAATACCACCGGTCAAGGATGGCGAATAACGTCTATCCGTAATCATCATTACACGCGTGAGATTCTACCGGATATATATAGAGGGCCCATAAAGTTTCACGTTTTTTTACTATCCTTTAACAAATCATAGGCACATAATTTTCTTTCACTTAAAAAGTTGGTGACCCCAATATTTCTGGCTCTAATACTGAACGACATAAATCATTTTATAGTCGATTTGAGAAAGGTGGCAGGAAGGTAAAATATTGTATTACCATATATTAGTAATTCATCTGGATTGAACAAAGCACAGTCATCTCCAACAATTGGGACCTGGTGGTAACATCCATTGTTGAGTAGGATGTACCCACGGCAAAATAGGTTGGTTTGGACTCATAACTTACGGATCGCCTTTTATCATTGACATACCGAAGAAAATATCGCATGATGTTATTACCTGAACAAAAACGTTTCATTGAACACTGGGTTAAGATTCTTGCGATGGACTTTGGTCTGGAACTTCTTCTTGCGGTCTGGCAGCAGAAACACCTTGATGTAGGGATCGCTGCTTCCAGATACGTCCTTCACTGGTAGATCACGAGCCTCGAATATCTAGATAATCATATTGATAATGTTAGAAATATTATCTATTATATAATCAGTATCGTTATAATTATAAATATCCTTATTACTATTATTATCATTATGTTATCTTTATGTTTGTTACATATATCTTTTCCCATATCTTCTTTATAGTCCAAATAACGTCCTAATGCTATTGTGTTTAAATCAACTCGTGACTTTGTTTTATTTTATTAGGCAAACAAATATCATTAAATACGTCATATTTGATCTTCACATACCAAATAAAAAATTGAATAATATGAGCGAGCCATTGTAAACTTAGAGAGAGAGAAGAGAATAATGCTTTGCATGTCTTTGTTATAAAAATATTATACACGTTAGAAAAGTATTGCTGATTATGACTATTGAATAACTGAAACAAATATTTTATCAAACAATGTAATCTTTGTCACGTATACGAACAGCATGATCAAACTTATTCATATCTAAGAACACCAAACACAAAGGTAAAATCATATTAGGGGTTTATGTTTCTAGGGCAAGAACGGAGAGTATAATTGAACTAAATGTTGTTATCATTATTGGCATCTACACCCTCAAGCGCTACAAGTCAATTACCAACATTAAAACGATAATCCTAATACGTTACTATTAATAATATAATACTGAATTATACTGATTTTTTTATATTATCAGCAGGCGGACCATTTGAGGGCTTCGTTACATTCTGATAGATTGAAGAGCTGATGAAAAACAGGAGATATTTCGAATCGGCTAAAAATTTTAAATTTTTTACAACTTTTTTAGTAACTCCATGACATAGCATGTTTGTAATAGCTAGTTGGTTTGACAAGTTTACGGACATAAAAATTTAAAAATACAGACTGGAATTTTTCTAAGGGTTCATTCGATGCTGATGAAACTTCAAGCAATCAAAACGATATATAGTTATTATAAAACATAATTAATTGATGCGTGAAAGTTACCCGTTCCGTCACACGTTTTTACATGAAAATGTAAAAGCAATTAATTCAAGACAATACCGTAAATATGATAATCCTTTGTTGAAATTCAAGTCGAATAAATTTTGGCGTAGTAACGATTTACTTTCGTATGAACACTTTCGGATTAATATTTGGTAAAATAAATGTTTCTAACTTTACAGTTATCACGTATTTTATTTGTAGGATAACAATCATATAAGTGTTATCTTTAATACAATAAATGCCACCAAATACGCAGATGCATTAGCACATAAAATTATTCGCCAAAGAAATGAAACATATTAGACGTGTTTACTAGATGATCCAACAGCTGTCTAAGCCTAAACAAATAAGGTTTCCACGTAAGACATTAATGGAACCCATTACACGTTATCCCACGTCCAAACAAAGCTCCCTTAGGAAGACAAGTTGAATTCTGTACGCATATAGAGGGCATTCACCGAGTTGGGGCAATACGAGCGAGCTACTCTCTTCATAAAGGTAGTTCGTTGGGTAACGTAAATCTTTGTCAACTATATGAATTTAAAATCATCGTAAAAGTTGAAAACTTTAACTGTAACAAATTCTATATATCATTTGACGTGAAACTTTTAAGTAAAGCTGATATTAAACATGGATTGAACTATTTACTTTTAAAATCATTAAAATCGTTATTTCTTATATAAGTTAAGTTACAAAAGAAAAATTGTCGCTTATATGAAAACAATAATTAAGTATAGATATAAAGATTATATAAAGTTACAAAATTATGTGTATTCATTAGTTACTGTTACAACTCTTAAAGGCTCTAATGGTATTGTATCATTAAAAAGGTGCGTTTTAAATGTTGATTTTAAAGATCTTTAATGAAGTCGCAGCTTTTACAGTATTTGAACATAAATAACTATCGCAGTGAATTTTACTTCTCCTCGTATGCTTATTAAAACCCATTCTCTTTTGAGTTTTAATACTGCCCTTATTCCTAAGAATAATCCTTTATAGACTAAACCTTGATCTAAGTCGATAGGAGGAATTTTTACCAATGGGTATACAACAAAGAAGCGAGAAACAATCAATAAAGTATTGTAGCACGTCCCGATAGGAATCTAAAACGTGCCAGTAAAATAACCATCTCAAAGAATCTGCTCTTTCATAGAAGTTTTCTAGTTAACCGAATTTCCACGTCCTTATTGCGAAAATATACCCGGAATGTATTTACTTTGCAAATAAAGAACCTGCAATATCAGTTAAAAAGAATGGCGTTTCCGGCTATTCCTTTGTGAAATGCTACAAAACATTCCTTTTAACATGTGTAGCGCTACTTGTTTCCAATTCATGGAAAGTAACATCTACATATTACGAATGTTCAGATCTTTTAGAATGAGAAAACTTTACAAAGACCAAACGAACCGACAGTCGGACAGACAATCTACCTATTAATGAGATCACCAATTTGTTGTAGACCAAGAAAGACTCGTTTATAACGGGTACGATATCAAAGGTGGGAATAAATCGGATGATATATTTGACTAAGATGCCGTTCCGGCGCAATTAAAGTGGATAGTTAGTGAGCTCAGTGGTCTTCAACAAGAGGGGCTTGTGCCAGACTTTTGTTGAAACCTGGGGATATTGTCTTGATCTCAAGGATATGTCACAAATGAATTATATCTTTAATTTGGTTTACAATTACCCAACAATGAACGGAAACATAAAGTAAGCATTATTAGTTTGTGTTGGAAAAATGTTTAATTTAAAAAACACTATTAACCAGATGATGAATATGATGAAATGAGTCAACAGCATTTTACTAATAATAATATCAATAGTAAGACTACGAATAATGCTAATAATCTGACTTGGGACTTTGGAACCTTTAGTAAAATTGCTTTATACGCTTTTAGTGACTTGCCTACGAAACACTATCAGCAATACCAATACATGACGTTAAGAACAACCTGACTCCAAGACACTATGAACAATATGACTATAAGTCGATGTCAGCAATATCATATTGACTCTTAGCAGTACCTTGACTACGAGTGCTTCTACTTCTTGGTCGTATTTGAGAGCGAAGTGCAGCTTCCCGCAGAACTCTAGCTCGGCACTGTCGGTGGACGACTGGCGGACTAGCTCATTCTTGTATAACTCCGGCTGTTGACAAATATTAGTATTAATGGTTTAAATTACTCGTAAACATTTAGTTAACTACAATATATACCCGTGTTATTTGTAAAACTTGCAATGCTTTTGTGACTATTAAAATTTAGATGTATAAACTTTTGGTAACATCATTCGTACACGGTAATGCATTGTTCAAGATTTTTTAAACACTAAAAACATGTTTACAATATTATGTTCATAAACAGTGATAATAGTTAAAAACTGTGTCGCCACTGTTTATGCCCACCTCGGAGTATGTACATAGTTAAAACTTTTAATTTTTTTTTTATCATTATTTCAATAATTGTAAGTGTGTGTGTGTGTATGTGCGTCTTTCTCTCTCTTTCTCTGTGTGTTTGCGTGTGCGTATATGCATACGTGCGTGCGTCCATGTGTGAAATGGTGTGTCTCTATTTTGTACAACGTAATAATCAGCAACTGATATTTCATATTTTATTTTATGTAACTAGTTGAATAACGAGCCTACGAGCCACAAATCGCTATTACACAATATTACGAGTATATTGTGTTTTATTCCTGAACATTCTATGTAGATGACGGTTAACCCTTTCAATGCGACGGGCGTGATATTGCGCCTAACCAAAACCATTTACCATACAATGAGCGTCTTATTCCGTCGAAACTATACTGTCGCCACAAATAAACAAAGGTCCCTTCGCCTGTGCGCCATAGAACATAAAACCCTGTGAGAACCGACGGAAAACACTCATATACTATGTGTGTGCTACGCTATACGCCTAACAAGATTATTTATTTTATACATTTTTTTATAACAATGTATTCATATAAAACTTTATGTAGAATTAATCTGAAGACATCTCATCTTATATGCATTTGAAGTGAGTTTAACAAAATCGAATCAAGATCTATAATTTATCTATTTTATTCGTGTAGATTCAATTTAAGCTTTTCTATTTCAAATTAAAAGGACGCTGAATTGTTTATAAATATATATTTTTTTTTACAACAAAGAATATCTTCCTACAAAAAGACAATTGTATATTTTTTATCTGTTGTTAATACTTTATATAAAACTTAGGAGATTCGAATGAAATAATCCTGTAACATAAAAAAAACCATTTACAATCGAATTAATAGTGTTTCTACCTATACCGAATCCACTTAAATACATACATTTTTTGTCAAAAATTTTTTCGACCGTTTAGGAAGAGTTCATACATTTCTTGTCAAAAACCTTCCAACCGTTTAGGAAGACTACAGTGCCAAACACACGAACAAAAAAAATTATATATATAAATATGTATATTCTGTTGTGTTATATCTATGACAATCGAGCAGAAACTTAATCAGGGGTCGGATTTGCTTTAGGATCTTAACTCGAGCTTAGAACCCCATTTCGCCCTTAATCCCCACCTTTGTTATAGAGGCTTACAACCCTTATGTCACCATCTTAGGTAAAACAATTGATGATGCGGGGGATTTGCGTTTTATCAATATTACTGTTACTGGCTAAATAAAATGACATTTTTGTCATTAGTTATAAGGTGGAAATTAGTTTCGTTATATGTTAAAAGATAGTCGAAAAATTGAAATTTAAGTTCAACATTTTTAAGTTAACACATAATTAAATTTTTGGGTTTGATTGGAAAACAAACTGGTAGTACTTAATAAATTTTCTTATGACAAAATCTTCACGTACTTAAGTAGTAGTAATAGTAGTAGTAGTAACAGTAGTTCACTTAAATGTATTATTATTGTTAGTCTTATCAAATATTATAAATAATTTAAATAGTCTAGCAGCGCCATCTGACTTTATGTTAACGAAATCAAAAAAAAAAACATATATTTTTTTTCGATCCCTTGACCCCGCATGTTGTTTTACTTGTAATTATTTGTCTGATTTTTGATATTATTGAAATAGTTAAAAATAACGAACGGAAGTATTTGTTTATGAATATATTGTCCTAAACCATAACATAGATCTAAGCCTCTTAAAAATTTAAGTTTACGAACATTTTATCCGATACCTGGTATATTATCATCGTTTGTAGTTTTGTTTCAGTACTTTCATTCGGGCCGCCGTAATTACTTCTATCTGTACGTCTATCCATCACTTTTTTCTACAGACAGTTTGAAAGATTGAAGGGACAAACGAAAAATGTAATTTTGTAAAGTTTGCCAACAAATAACGAGTTTTGTTTGAAAATATGCGACAAACAATTTTGTAAAATTTGTAAATTTGGTCAATAATTTTAGTCATACATTTTAAACTGTACTATTTTTGTATATGATTTTGTTTGTTCTTAACACGTATACTTAACGTAATAAATAAATAAAACTTTAACGTAGTTTAAGATTGAGATACTTTTTAGCGTGCCGTCTGTATATGTAAATTCGCTGTGTACGCTGAATGTGTTGTCGTCAAGTTCACATACAGATATGCTTTTAGACTCTTCTACACAAGACCACATCAACACTGCTTATCTTGGATTCAACCTATTATCTACGCATTGCAGTAGATACACTTATCTCGGATTTAAATAAATTTACTTCATAAACTCTAACAGCTACTGACTAAGAGTGTAGCCTAAGTAGTGAATTTAGAAGCAAAAATCTTTGCAAAATCTTTGCAAAAATCTCCGCTATAACCTGTTGGGGTGCGTTTCCATCAAGGTGTGAGGATGCATAGCTAGGATTGTGTTTGTTAAGAACCAATTGGATCCGTTCATTTACCTAGCCTCGCTTAGTACAACGTAAATGAAGGGATCCTATTGGTGCTTAACAAACACATTCCTCGCACCGCATCCTCGCACATCCTTGGTGGAAACGCAATAAATCTTGTAATATGCACCTTATATAGTGTGAGAGAGGACTAAGAAATCCCTTAAGCAAGTAAAATAAAAGTGGGACTGGTTATATGAGAACAATTTAATTCGATTTATTTGCAAATTACCACAGATTATTTTACTCTTCAAAATATAATATGCTTCGAAGAGAACAAGTAAACAATAAAAGCCGTTCACAATAGAAATCATTTCAGTGGGCAAATAAAAAAAGGATTTGGCGTTGTAAGCACTCGTTAAATTTCCATATTCAATATTGGATTTTGTTATGATATTGAAATCTGTAAAACATTCAGTGTGATTTGTAAGTACTTTGTCATCACTTATGTCTACGAGTAAATACTATTTGGTTTTGGGATTTCTGTTACAATGATAAGGTTCACATGATTCCGATGGAGAAAGGACAAGTGTCCAGTGCAACAGTTTAAATGCAGCCCCTAAAGTAAATGAGTCTTCAACAAAATTCAAAACAATATTAACAACATTTTCTATAACGATTTTATATTATTGTTTCCTACTCCGTCGGTACTTCAATGCGGCGAAGCTTTTCTTAAAAATATTAATAGGTTCTTTTAATTAAGTTATAAAAGGATAAGCGAGAAATTTTATTTTTTAGACTTTAGAGATTTTTTGGCGAGGTCTGCTGTAAATTTTTAAATTTATTTCATACTTATTAAATTATCCGGGGACACTAACTCTAATGGATTTTTTATGAAGCCGACAAACGAAAAGATGGTTCTGTGTTAGTGAGTGGTCCCTGCCTTCTATAGAAACCAGCAAAATGTATGATCTATTTCTTGTCGGTCAAGAACATAGAAGAGACAGAAAAGTAGCGCTCAAGCCTCAAGTTTGATGTAGCCGAATTGGCATCTGATTCTAGGAAAGGTTACCTAGTCAGCCCAGCTTTACGAAAAGATAATAATACCAATAATGCTATATATCATATATAATATTATATCATAATCTATATGTATCTAGATAAATGTGTAAAGAAAAAAAACTTTATTCTTATAACTTGTATTTTTACTGTTCTTACCGACATTTTCTACGATAATTGTTCAAATATCTTTTAATTCATATTGCCTTCAACCCATTAATGGCCCACTACTGAGCACGGGTCTCTCCTCAACACTGAGGAGGTCTAGAGCATAC
>DWJN01004213.1:0-12655 GCA_018248895.1 Carystus phorcus
ACACCCTTATATACTTATAAATGTTATGGGACGTGGCATAAATATATGTAACGGGAATCAAACCTAGAATACATGGCTTCGTAAACAGAATCGCTATAAAATCGTAAATTTTAAACACGTTGTTTTCACCAATTTTCGTGTCGAATTTTATTATATTATTTTAACAGAATTAACTATCCTATATTTTAACGCATAAAATTGCATATCCTACTAATCCTACCATGTGTATCTACACGCCTTTATGATTTTAAAAACATTTTTGGCTCATCAATATTGACTTGAGTCGAGCTGTAAGTAGTCACGCTCAAAAATATTCAGTGTCATGGCCACTTTGCAAATTGTTAGTCGTCTTAAGCACTTCTTTCGATGAATACAAAGCTCTTACTTATCTAGACGTTAGTACTAGCCGTCATTCATTGTAAGGAAGTGTGCCCCAGACCTTTAAGAAGTCCTAAATAAACTACAACGCCTTCTCGACAACTGTATCCGTTACATCTTCGGGTTACGGAAGTTTGCCTATCCAACAATACTGACGTCAGGCTTATTGGCTCCCAATTTGGCATAAAATTCTCCGCATTCGCTACTCTCTTAAGTATTTCGTGCTTCTGACAATCTTTCATTGGATATTCCACCATTCAATATTACTATCGAACGTCAGTGGAAAAAAATAGGGAGCAAAATTTTAGATGTCTTTCAGACCATTATTTTAAAACAAACAGTTAAAATTGAAATTTTATAATCATCATTCCTTTATTATATAAGTAGAAATCTATATACATAATATAAAACCAAGTAGTGACAGTTACACCATTTATAATTGTAGAAAGGCTGCAGCAATTTTTATGATATTTGTGGTTTTGGATTTGTCTTTGTCGAGAATAGGATAATAAGTTTTAAAATATGATATTCGTCGATAAAAATATCAGTAAAGAAAGGTTGGCTTCAATCCATTAATGGCCCACTACAAGGCATGGGTCTCTCCTCATTACTAAGGAGGCCTAGAGCATACTCCAGTACTCCCTTACGCTGCTGCAGTTCGTATTGGTGAAAGGGTTAGTGGCCAACCCGAGTGTCAGAAGTTTTTGTGTTGCCCGAAGGCCTCCGGACATGACTTGACGACTGCTATCTACGATAACAAACCGACGGCATAACATGCTTTTCAGTGGAAACGCTCAAGAAATGTTTGCCATTAGCAGTCACCCATCCAGGTACCGACCGCGGCCGCAGTTAGTTAACTCTGTTGATCGCCTATTGATCGCGTAGGATCGACACAGGGCCGTAATGGGTGGTGTCACACAAGGTGAGCCCAACAAGGGCACCGCGCTTGGAGGTCTCCGGTTGCGTTCCTTTGGAGATCCCGGAGCCCTCCATATAGCGCCGAGGAAGGCCACCGGAGGGTTTTATTGCGGTAAAAATCCCACATAACCATGTGTCGCTCCCACGGCACTGGGTACCTTTTGAAGGTTTCCCCTCGACAAAAAAAAAAGGATCGACACAAGCAGCTGGGCTATAAGTGCAAAAAAGCTTAGGTTAAGTTAATTAAGTTTATCATGTATTCACTGTTAGTCGAAATGAAGTTCGTCTGGTCTGCTAGTTATTAATTAACACACAATATCACACGGCAGACTTTTTAACGATTGCTGTGTTGATTTGTCATACCCAAAGACGTTAAGCCCGTTTTTTCGAACCCAAGGTAATATGTAGGTACATTAATTAAATACAATCAGTGCAATATTATTTTCTTTTACCTAAACTAAGCCGTATGTGACAGTATTGTGTAGCACCAATCTTTATGTATAAAAATGAATGTTTGTCTGTATGTCTTTTATAGACTCAGAAATGGTAGAAGATAGAGCATCGAGATCTTTAGCAAATTGATTCAGAATTGTTTAATAAAGGTACCAAAATTATATCCATCGGACACAATATGGTTGATGAGTTACAGTCGAAATGTTGATTTTTTGATATAACTAGTAAGTAACTAATAAATTATCGTAACATATTAAAATTTGGCTGTATACACTTTATGGACTTTGAAATGATAGAAGATCGAGCGTCGATGGCCGTAGGAAATTCGTTCAGAATTATCAGATAAGGGTTTTGATACCAAAATCATATCGATCGAACACATAGTTGATGAGCTACAATCGAAAATGTTGATGTTTTGTTGATCGATTGGACTAGATCTACCCTACCCAACGAGAATGTAATTATAATTAGAACGAATGTATTCTTATATATTCTAACTTTTGTTTAATGTTTTTTATATTCGTACAAAGCCCGCCTACAGCTAGTTTGATTATAAAACGCAAAGTTCCTTACTATTCAGTTACATAAAAATAATTTTAAATTGTAACTAATTTAAATATTCCGAATCGTTTAGATATTATCGTCGGTGAAATATAGCACTATTACGTGGCACTTTAACTTAATAACAGGTACTTTTCATTATTGAAGTACGTACCTATTTCGTAATATGCTAGAGTTCTAATGAAAGCTTGCATAGTAATGAAGGTTGCTGCAGTATTGTGCACTTACGTAAAAAGTGTAAAATACTTACCGTCTTACAAAATAAGGTCTAAACCACGATTATCAAATATAGGTTTATCTTTAATACTATACTTTAAGCCAAGGTTTATTTATTTGGTCTAATAGAAGTTTAAACCGGTACTGTTAGTTCACGTTTTGTAATAAGGCCTTTAAAGTTTTATGTATAGTGTTGTTGACTGATCCGTGTCGATGACCTGAATGTATCTGGCATGCAATAGTTAAATGATTTTTATCGTGACGTTTTTGGTTTTACGGACAAAAAATAAAGGAAGAAAGCGCTGCCGTAGATTTTTTCATTACTGGACTATATTTTGCACTAGCATCCTCCACATATAAGTTTATTAAAAGTATAAGATGTTTCCACTTATATAGCTCGCTTCGTTAATTTATTTTCCGCCAATTGCAGCTAATTTAAGTCTTATTCTAAACAAAACAGATTCTGACACATTAAAAGATAAATTAATATGAAAACTGAATCAATCCTCGCTCTATTTTAACTAACACCATCGGGATTTAGTATCACTTAAATCTGTTCGGAGGGTTCCGCGCGATATCTGGATAAACACAGATAGTAATTCCAGTTGAAATGTTTTTGTCTCTATATATTATATAACGGAGCCTACCTACTCTAAAATTATTCAAACCATATTCAATATGCAGATTTAACCCCATCACATAATAATTTATAATATATATGATTTTCATATTTATGATAATTTCAATATTCTTCAATTTTACGGAAAAAACTTAGAATCTTTTTTTGGGGTGGGGGGGGTTTAACTTGTGCTCTAAGATTCAGGGATTAGTTGGGACTCCGGATTCCCCTTACCATCTGTCTTCAACCCATCAACGGCCCACTACTGAGCACGGATCTCTATTCGTCACTGAGTATACTTATTACTCTACCACGCTACTCCAGTGCGGATTAGATACTACATCATCGAATCTGTTAAATAGTTGTTTCACTACGTATGTAGTAAACGAAATAAATAAACATTATCCTTGAGACCAGATTTGTAGACCTTATTTGATATAAACAATAGTGTAATCGCCTTCTGATTTTGAATATGTATGTATACCGATTTCTTTACAACAAAGGCAAAAAAATATGTTATTAAGAAACATTTCCATCGGATAAAATTGTGAATATAAATCATTTTCGAATCCACATAAAGTCAATATAAACAGGGACAGAAGAATTAAATATATAAAGACGCAGATAGATTAAGAAGGATGTAATTGTTTGTAGTAGTTTTTGAGAGTTAAGTGAGCTGTAAGTTCCTAACACGAAATAAACTTTGACTTTGACTTTTCTTTTATGACCAAAGTCAAAATTATACAATTCGTTTCACTGACTATTACGGTACACGATTCGTTTCACTGACTTACGGTACACGGTACACGATTACAGTATATTCCAAGATTGCAATAGATTCTAATCTTTATCCTTTATTCCTTTTGTCCTTGTATCTGTCATCCGTGCACCTGTACTTGACAGGGTTGGAGCGGCTCCGAGGGTCTACGCACGCGCGTCCACACGCAACACCCACCTACTTCTAGGAGTTAACCGTTCGAGAAATTAGCGTGCAGTCTGTCTTTTTATACAATGTTGCGTGGGCTAGGTCAAGTATAGTAACAGAAGACGCATTTTGCGATAACAATCCAAGCTTACTTACAATTTACAATTAACAATACAATATACTTATGAAACGTTTTTTAAACAGTTTCTTATTTGAAACAAAGTACAAAGATGTTGTTTAATGAATGTTCGTATTTTACACTAAACATCTCCTTTTTAATGTTTTTTTGTATAACAGATTGAAAATAGCATATGATAATGTTATATGTAATACTACAGGTGTTTGAAAGAAGTGAGAAATTTTCGTATTTTTTTTATTGTTTATCAGTTGAAGTTTCGAAAAAAGAAATTAATTTAATCAAGGTTACTACGAAACACGTTTTTGTTTACTGTGAAAACCTAGATTATGATTATGATTTATCATATTTCAAAGTGTAATTTGACCATGTTATAGTCGTATTTAAAATTATTATTATATATTACTGATAGACTCATTAGAAAATAACGGAATAGCTATGAACACTCGCATGTAAAGCAAATCGTAAACAAACTTGAATAGCGCCGAAGTCTATAAGCTTTTTTGTCTACAGTACTCATTGTTGTTGAGCGATTCGGAAGGCTGTAGTGCGCACAGTTACCGCGGAGGAGCGGCTAGGCGCTGCGCAGTGCACAGGAGCTACGATGGCGCGGGGTGGGCGCGGCGGCCGATTCATGTTTACGGGCTCGCCGTCAGCTGTTCCATGAATGTAGCGCGCTCGCGCTCGCGCATCGATTGATTGATACCTAGCCACGTGCGGCCAGTCGCTGGCTCCTGCCAGTGCCAGTCGCGCCGCGTTCGCCGGCCCGCCCGCGCGACACGTCCGCGCGCTCACGTGACGCCACTATCCGTCGCTCATCAATGGATTGCCCGAGGTGACGCGCTCCACACGCCTGACTCCCGTAAGTATACCCCCTATGTCCCGAAAGCACCTGTAATCAGTTTTCCGATACGGTTAATCCGCGATTATTTATGCGACTGCGCCGTACGATGTTTACTGTTGCCCGTCCTGATCGCCTCCTTTCATGCCATCGAATTATCCGAAAGACAACTTTTTAAGTTATCGATCGTACGATTTCGTAGGTTTTTAGCTGAATATTTACAAAATTCTCGCAGTGTTTACGTAACCGAAGGACAGTCGCGTCGATTGTTGATCGGAGGCGGTATTTTAAGGTACATCGCTCTGAGTCCTCGTTGACGACAAACATTATATAAAAGACGATATAAAATGATAAGTAAGCTATAGTTTAATTGATAACAGACGCAGCAATGTCATTCCTTCCCGCAACCTTGACAAAACGCACACTAAACATCCCCTAGGGGTGACATTTTAAGTGCTATCCTTGTCCTGATTTCACTCAGCGAACTATATAAATCTACAGGTTTATCGGAACAATTTATTGTGCAACTTATTCATGAATGAAACAATGTTTTCATATTCAGGGGATATCGAAAGATTTCATTTATCTATGGGATTACTTACGAATACCTATACCTACATTCAAAGTTAAGAAAATAAACAGATTTCAGGTCATATCGTCTTTACAATTCTTATATGTATTTTGTCCCTGCCTTTGAATAAGCTGAAAGATACGTAATAGAAAATTTATAGCGGGTCTTAGTTTCGTCAAATAGATAAGCAATTTATTTTTGTTAACGTTTTAAACTTTAAATGCCGCATGTTTTTTTTAACTGATGCAAATTGATTGTTTACTTATAAGGAGTTATGGGAGGCATTTATTTATGTAATTATAAGAAATGGATCTTTAAAACTGACAGAATGGCGGTTGTTAGTTGGGATATATACATAGATGTATACATGTTATCAAAATTCATAGCTAATATCTAATATCACTACAATATTTTTAAAGTTAGTCACTTTGGCTTTGTTATTTTTAAAATTTGGTTAGGAATTATTGTTATGATAAACTCGGTTTTACGCAACACAACGTAATAGCCGTTTCATTTTAGGGGATAGGTTTGGCATTTCAATAGGTTTGGCAGACGAATTGAATGATGAAGATTGATATTGTGTGGTAATCGGAATATTTTGTGTGTTGAGCAACAGTTTAGTAATCTCTCAGTGTAGAAGGGTGTGGTTGCAAGCTCTCATTAATAAATGAGATTGCGTTTAATTGTAGTGTAATATTGCAACTCATGCCAAGTTACAATTCATCTTAAACATCTGTATGGTGTGGATAAATTCATTTGGCAACCAAATTTGTGTAGTAAGATGTATTCATACATTTAATATATGGAAAATTTTCTTTTATTTTTTTAATTTATTTATTATTATAATCATAAAAAAACACTGATATAATAAGTCTATCCTATTAATAATATTATTAATATTGTATTTGTGGTTATTGTCATTAGCCATATGTTATTTTTGTTTCTCTTTATAGAGTTTATATCATAGGAACATACATATGTATGTACATATATTGTACGTAGAGAAATGACATGTTTTGAATGTTGATCCTTTGAGAATTTAGCTATAATAGTACGTTGGCAAAACTCATGTTATTTTACAAGAAACACTAAAAAAGGTTATGGACTATGTAAAAATTTCATAATCGCTCGCTTGAATCAATTAACATCAAAATAACCAGCATTTATATAAATTAGAAATATAGAAAAAACTAAATTGTTGCTATTGAAATTATACTAACAATGAAGATGACGGACGAAAAAATAATTGAATTTGTCAGCAAATACCTCTTTTCGAGCCACTTCTTTCGTGATTTTTTCTTTGGTGATGCTTTAGACAAGGTTTGACGTAAATAGCCGGCAAAGGAGAAAACGAATCGCTTGCATGTATTACCGTGGCATAAAATCTAATCAAATAGGTACATAATATAGGTATTATACATATAGGCATTATATACAAAATTTGAAACGAAAAACGAAACCAAACATATAATTGTAGCATTTCGGTTGAAGAATATTTTTTTTTATATTGACTACATTATTTATTGTGATATAAAGACTAGATATTTCTTGTATAACGTCAGTAATTCAGTTTTCACTTTATTATTATTAATTATTTATGTTAAAGATTCTGTAAGATAGAAGATATTATCTATATATAAATCACTCACACGGTTGATCTGTACTACCAATTTATATCTGTATAACAACCATTTAGTCGAGCGGCCGTAACAAACAAACCGACCTGTCAGATTTCTATCGTTTAGAGTACTGGTTCTCAAACTTGTTTTAACCACGGCACCCATTAAAAAAATTCTTACGCCCCTCTATACTTAAGCCATCGTTTATAAGTAAAAAAAAAAACTTAATACAATAAAAAATAATTAGTATTCTTTTACAACGATATCACGGTATCATCATCATCATATCGGAATTATTCAGTAGCTTATAAAGTTGAAGAAACTGAATACGAGTTTTTTTTTTTTAATTACAATGATGGAAAAACTTAGTTTTATTTAATCGACGGTACCTCGCGACTATTAAATTGTCAAAATGACCAAGAAACATACATATATTTCTCATTTCATATTTCAGCTTTGAAATTGTTGTTATATCTAAGTTAACGGAAAGTAGGGCAAAGAAAAATTAATTCTTAAATTTTTTTTATATATACGTATATATATTTCACTTCCTTTATCTAAAATCATGTAGTATTAAATGTTTTTCCATTGATTTTCCAAATTTTTATTTTTCTTAAAAATATTTTTTTTTCAAAAAAATTCGGAAACTGACTCATTATTAACCACAAGAAAGTGGGCGCAAAATTTGAGAAACACTTGTTTATAAGATAATCCTAGTACGCCGCCCCATATATTAACACGTCGCATATAAAATCCAGTGTACTTAGCACGTTTTATTTTCGTTTTGTGTTATTATTAGATGGAATATAAGATACAATTGGACCACTTGCTTAATATACTTTGTATTATCAAACATGTACTCAATCTGGGTCATAAAATTATCATTGGAAAATTTTGAAGAGTTTGTTTGATTGATTGTTTGAACGGGTTAATCTCAGGAACTACTGGATCGATTTGAAAAATTTTTTTAGTGTAAGATAGTTCACTTAGGGAGGAAGGCTATAGGCTATATAACATAACGCTAAGATGAATATGAAAGGAGCAGCAATAAAAAATATTGCGAGCACGGCAAAATCTAGAGCCTTCTTCCTCTATAAATGGACTATCTTACACTAAAAGAATTTTTCAAATCGGTCCAGTAGTTTCTTAGATAAGCCCGTTCAAACAATCAAACAAACAAAGAAACTCTTCAGCTTTATATATTAGTATAGATATAGATATATATTGTTCCTCTCAATTTAGTAGATAATTAAAATCAAACACAAACTCAAATCATTTATTTCATGTAGGTATTTATACATACACTTATGAAACATCAAATATTTTGAATCTACCACCGTTCCAGAAGGGTGCCTTATAAAGAGGAGAAGAAACGATGAAAGAAATTCCTCAGCACATCTTTAAAAAAAAATACTTAATTTAATAACAGTTATTAAAAACTTAAATAACATTACAATTACCTTCTAACTTAAGTAGAACCGGTTGTGGTTATTTATTTGCATGCGTCCTTTTCATTCATTTCATCTACATTATATTGGATAAGTAAGTAATAAAAAAAGTATCGAGGATGTATTACGACATAGATAATAAGGATGTAAATAATACTACGATATTTAAATTACACGCAGTATTAATATTTACCCATTATCTATTTGTTTTTTAATACATATACATATATTATTTAGTAATTGAATTTTAATGACATTTAATGTAATTTGTATTATTATGTAATTTTGATTGACTGTAAATTGACTATGATTGAATATATAAGTACCATACTTGACATAAATAATTTTCTACTCTAACGAATTAGGATGACCTGTAATGTTAGATGTAAGTTGGCATGAAATAAATAAATAAATATACACGGTATAACGTGTACACGGTGTAATATTCGTAGCATTCATTACATTATGGCTTCGTAGCACATGTTACGAACTGCTACGGTGGCGTTTCTAGCACATGCTACGAACTGCTACGGGGGATTTTGTAGGGATATTAATTTTTTTTTAATTATAAGCTAATGCTTGATTGTTACTTCATCATTAAATGAAATTACTATTAAGTAAACACATGTGTAATCATTATAATGAAACCATTTGATTACATTATTTGGAAAATTACGTTTATATTTTGCGTCGTACAAACATAAAGACAGAAGAAATCTTTATATACATATTCTTCTATTCTTGTATATTAATGATTTATTTTTGTTTATTTAAGTTGGACTAATTATAAAAATAAGTATTAGTTATTTGAGTTCAAAGACCTTTTGAATTCCATTGCGGTCACTGAGCCACAAGCAACCCCATAAAAAGTATTTCAGTTCATTATAAACCTACGGGGTAACATGTTTTATTTTCTCATTTTCATATCAATTATAATTCCGTTGTTTATAACATATTCCGGTGTCTGAAAATGAAAAGCCTAAGCAATTTAAAGGGAGCGCAAGATTTTGCTCTCGTTAACAGGTTTTCAACAAAATAACATTTTATATTACACGGCAATTAAAAAATGCAAATCGTGTGTAGGATTACTAAGAGATAAGTACACGAGAAAGTATTTATAACGAGTAACTCGCTCATACTTTAATTCAACAAATATTGTTCGTATGTTTAAAATATATTTCGTACTTACTCTTCATTCTTGGCTGGGAACCCGTTGGTGACAACCCTGGTGGTTCAATGTCCATGGGCGACTGTGATCACTCATATTAGGTGACCCGTCTAGATTGCCAACTTACGGCATAAAAAACCCATTAGTATTGAATTTAGTGTTGGCCACTGTTGGTTGGTGGTGACCACTTTCCTTTATGTGGATCGTCTATTTCTTTGTCGGTTAGTTGAAGAAATGCAACAAACTCGTGTAGGTGTTTTGGGTTTCTACATAATGGCTTTATGTCTCAACACTTAAACATTTTTTTCAAACACTTACATATTACTTGTTAGAAACAAAATTGCATGTAGTGTGAGGTACTTTTTATTTTGAATTGATTTTTTTTTATTAATTATAAGTTAATGTCGACAGTTCCTGATGGTAAGCGATGATGTCGTCTTAGGTATTAACGCATATACAATATTAAATTAGTAAATGCCTCTTCATTCTTGATTTGAAGACATCAACATTATAGTCGAACAGGAACATCGACGCGGAATTTACGGGCAAATTTGTTACATGAACGAGAATAAAACAAAATGCCTTAAAACAAGGAAAAGAGTTTAGAATGAATATCAATACTTTCTGTAGCAAATAATATTTATAACCATAAGAAAATATTGAAGAAAATTAATGACGAAGTCATAAACTATATGCACTCAGTTTCTAACAAAAGAAACAACTTAGTATCTTAAAAATTAGCTATAAACGTCTCTTAAGTATAATTACACGTCCATTCAACTTCGTAACGCACTTTACTGTAAGTTAGGTTCATTAATTATCCTCGGGATAAATTACCCCAAGGAAATAAACAGGGCATAGCGATGAGCCGTGGTTTTTAATTATAGCTAGCGATCTCGCTGCCCTCAGCTTCTATTACACAAGATAAATTTTATTTTACATTGTAATTAACAACGTAAATATATCTTTTACCAGCTTTACGCTAACAACTGGTTTCAAAAAACGAAATTTCATAACCGTTAGATTTTTCTCATGGAAAGAAATGTTAGCAGGAGGAAATTGGCAGGAGGAAGTTGGAAATCATGTGTAACTTGACGTATACGGAGTTTGACATCCGTGCTATGAACCGGAACCGTACATTTTTCCAGGATAAAAATAACCTATAGTTCCCGTGGGTTAGTTGGGAATGGGTAGTTCATGGGACGAGTATGAAACTAGGAATAGATGGTCAATAAAGGAACTCGCGCGGAAAAGAGTACAGGTCGCCCTCCGACCAGGTGGACTGACAACCCCAAGAAGATGGCGGGCATCCGCTGGATTCAGAGGGCTCAGGACCGGTCAGAGTGGCGAAAATTAGGAGAGGCTTATGTCCAGCAGTGGACGTCTACAGGCTGATGGATGGATAGATGGATGAATATAAATATCATTAATTGTTTATTTAATGTTTTTATGTTTATGGCATCATACATATGAGTAGAACCTCGATAATCCTATATAGTGCAGGATTAAGTGTGTTTAAGAGTCCATTTCTTGATAAAGTAAGTAGTCAGGTCACTTATAGGGAGAATAGAGAAGTCTAAATATTAGGCCACTAGCGAACCATATTTCTCACGATTTTCGTTCAACTATCTGTGTCTATTATGAAAATTGTAAAAGACTTCGCGCCCTGTGTTATGGTAGCTGCCCTGTATCAAATCGCGGAACATCCATCCTTGACTGATTCGGTCTTTGTTAATGCGTGGTCATCAGACTTAAAATTCATTAAATTAGCGTTTTAGTTTGTTAACTTTTTGTATCTATAAACTTAACTATAAGAGATATTATAAACACTGTTGAATTAGATATACATATATACATATGTGATTTAACTAAAATAAAAAAAAACAATCATATTTATGGTTATTTAGTTAACTTCCAGATCTGGCGAAAAGTTGTTCAGGACAGAGCAAAATTATCCTGCGCATTCTAGCCTTGGAGACTCAAACTGGTAAAAAGTGTAACACAGGCCCTATTATAAAAAACTTCATTATCGTGAATTATTAACACAAAATATCTTTTATTTGCTGTCATCGTACGATTAAAACGGTAAAGTTTTACAGAGGTCGCGTGTGTGATTGCGAGTTGAAGAAATGATGTTACAATTACCGACAATGGGGCAATGCGTTTCATAACTGTCCAACGATTGCCTAAAGCCAGACAATTTTATAAATGACCCATCCGTCTCTTAATAAGTGCACGGAGAAATATTGGTCGGTATTAGGGTTCCATGTTATATATTTTGTTTTTTCAAAATTTAAAATCATTTACCGATGTTGGTATTATTTCAATAGACTTTTTAAGTTACATTTGTTATGGCGCTTTAAAGAAAACTACTGAGAGCGAATCTTTTGTACAAACTTCACTCCGTCACGTTACTTCAATAGGGTGTATAAATCGCAGGCTGGCGAAACTTATACAATGTATGTAACATACAGACAGATAAGACTGATGGTAACAGGTCACCTTCACCCATGGATATTAGCAACACGTAAGGCGTCACCGATGCGTTGCCGACCAAAAAAGGAGAGCGAAAAGGTACTCAGCTCAAGCCCCTAGCTGTAACATGATCGTTTGGTGACTGACTTAACAGGCTGGACTAGACAGGTGAACTTTATGGAAAGATAATATCAATCAAGGTATATATAAAATCCCCGTGTTTGTCCCATTTTAAAATTGATTTATGATCAATGTATACGAAACCAATTTATTTCATTATACATACTGTCTTGTCCATTTTTTGTTAGCTAACGTCTCGGATTCACA
>DWJN01004214.1:0-12654 GCA_018248895.1 Carystus phorcus
TAGGAGTAAAATTTGCACTGTAAAACTGATCGATTATTTAAATCAAATGACACTCTTGACGTTTGACAATAGATTTGTCAGTGTATTAGTTAATTTTTCGTTGATCAGCCTTTGAGAAACCGGCGGTAAGAGATACATAATAATCTCTTAATAATAAAACGACTTGCCATTCAAGCGGTGTGAATGCGTCTCGGTAAGCACTCGACGCCCTACGTCGGGCGAGCCAGACGCTTTTCTGTACGGAACTATCTACCCACCTCTACAGCCAGCTACGTAGGCTCATGTAAAAACCTAGCCTCCCTGAACACGCATCGCTGGCGAAGGATTAGGCGACGCGAAACCCAGCTTGAAAATGTAATAGATAGGTACGATTTAAAATGGAAATTCGAGATTTTTCTTAACTTAAAATATGTAGCGTGTCTTCTTTGTATAACGATTACATAGAGGAAATGTTTAGATTTATCACAAAACTAAAAAAAAAACCAATAAAGATATACAGAAATACATTTAGGATAAAGGAACAAAAAGAAGGTATAGGTGCATCACATATCATATTGCATTTTTTTTCAGTCTGTTACCTATAATTTTTAAGAACAGTTAAACATAAAACCATACGCAGTAGTAATCTTTGCATACTAAAAATAAGTGTGTTATATTGTTAATAAATAAATGTACTTGAAGGAGATTCAGTTAATGTGCGAATATTTTTGAAAAACATATATCTGGTCATCTTTCTAATGGCATGATATTTCCATTCAGCTCTCGCGATGTTTTAAAGGTTCATGGTGTTTGCTAGCGCTAGGATAACTGGTCCGAAATAGTACCTATCACTTTTTCTGCGATTTTAAAGTTGCGAAGGTGAATCATACAACTTATATAATCCACCATTGGGGGAATCAATATGGTGGAAGACGCCCTTTTCAATGTAAATATTTTTTCGCAATATACGGTATTTTAATGCTCCTACGACAAGTGTGAAGCTTCAATCGTATTAAGCCCCAGGTGCGCAAAGTTTTTTGGAGATTTAACCAAAAATATATTGTTACGTTCAGAATCGAGTAATGACACCGCAGTGCTCTGACAATTTTTCATTTTTCCTCGCCCATTCCGATCCGGTTTCACGTACGCAGTCACGAATCTGCCCGATTTCCCTGAAGATTGCGTTTGTTTATCGAAAAATCTGCAGTGGACTGTATCTTTGTGATGTTTGTGAAATTATGGTTCTGGGTTTCATTTAATTACGATTTTATGGTTCACAAACAATGATTTCTTAAACAAATGTATTGATAATTAACTACAAATAAGAAAAGAGGTTACTCTCAATTCTATAGTACATACTAGTATGTGATTCAAGCCAACATTTTCATCGATTTTGTTTCATCCATTATTGTCACTGATAAAGAATTAATAATATGAACAACTGGTTTTATTATTATTATTTATTTATATTTAGATAGCTAGGATCCATGAAAGTAAATTATGATTGAATTTAATAAAATGATTAATGTGACAATTATAAAATTATTTGGAATTAAAATAAACTTACTACATTAAAAATGTATCATTCTTAAGTAAAGCCTCACCACCAAGCGGGCAAGATGCTGTCACCTTTTATCTTGGTGAAAAAACCCGGATCTGTCGGCATGGGATTCAAAATCAAAGTCAAAATATTTATTTCGTCTTAGGAACTTACAGCTCACATAACGAAAGTCCAAAACTATTACAAACAACAACCTCAGTAACATTATACATATTTTAAAGGACACAATAATATATAGCTATTAAAATTAGTTACTGATCTAGTAATTAGTAGTGATTGAGAATTTTACTTTATGTCGACACCACACAGAATGGAACAAATAACTAAAACTTCCATCAAAATAAGTGGGTATTGCAGAAATCGTAATATAAAACGTAGTCATTTCCAAAATCTACGTCAAATAACGTGCAGCTGTATCTAGTGATTAAAATGTTAAGCTTAATCTTACTCTCATCGTGAAAAACTATGAAGTAGTATTAATTAAAACCAGTGCAGCCTAACGTTGCATACAAGGTGGATTTTTATATTCGCTGTTTCAATTCGCATTCAAATTCCCCAACTACATGCAACTTTATTCAAACCCCTTCTGAATGATCTCTAGCATGACTGTCACATAACTACCCTACGCATTTTTTGTTCCGAACGTGTCGTAGTGCGACCGAGAAACGACTAACTAGATTCATAAGCGATATCTTATATCTTACTTATCAATATTCAATCCATCTTTTATTTTTAAGGCAAATGACTATCAAGCGTCGTAAGGTATTTAATATTATACAGTTAGTTATTCATTATGAATGGATCATTTGCTGAAAACGACTATTACTAAATAAATGTTTCAGTGGAAAACTGTGTGTTCATTCTTAGATAAGACCCAAAAAGCTAATAATTGAATTTGATAATTTTTAATTTGCCTGATGTAGGTCACGTTTAAACAACATAAAATATTTTCGAGACATTAACTGTATATACAATAAAATGGTCCAAACAAAGTTAAGTTATTAATGTTTTTAAGGTCTTCGGTTCAAATGATTTGATGTTAAATATTATATGTTAAAGTCACCTTCGTGCATGGTATGAGATGCACCGGTAAAGAGAGTTTTACTACTGTTAAGTTACCGGCTAAGTATTAAAAAAATATAATCGCTTTGAGAACTCATTAAATATACTCGGTCTATCGTTGAATGTGAAACAAGTGACGTTAGGGTTGTCAAGCGCCAGACTACTTCAGACGGCGGGGGGTGCGAACAAGAAGTTCAAGGTTGTATTATAACACTCATATAGTTTTAATTGACTTATAAGCGCTACTTACATTGAATAGTGCTTTGCTTAAGAACTAGTTATAAGTCAACGATGGTATCAGCTTTCTATGAGAATAATGAGACAAAGGCACTCTGTTTATTTTCCGAAAGTGAAACTCATTGATATTAATATTATTATATTTTTATTTAATTCGTACATATCTTTATTTAGTCTGTGATCGCAAACGTCATAATTGACAGATGTCAGTTGTATCGTGCAATCGGACATGTGACGTAAGAGACGTTTTGGATCGATATATAAAACTGAGTAAGGATAATTGCTTTGCCAATAAATAAAAGAAAAAACAAGTTTAATTAAATGCGCTTTATTTTGGGGTTGAGGTCAATCGTTAACTTATAATAAATAAAAGAAAAACTCAAACACTACTCATAAAATTTCGCTCATGTTATTGGAACCCATAATATGCAACAGCTGTTGAATACGAAAAGAATAATCACAATCGGTACATCCAGTAACAAGTTATTAAGTAACACAGATAAAAAGTTGGTTAAAATATAGAGAAAAACAACAGAAATTTTTGTAAAATGTAAAGGCTCTTTTGAGAAACAATTGTATTGTCGTGTTTATTAAAGTTTTGACTGGAAACAATAAAATAAACAGAATATTTATTAATATGTTACAACTCTTTAACGCATTGGGCAATACAAATTCGACTCGTCAATTTGTGAGTAAAACAGGCGTCTCACGATTACTTACGATTATTACTTCGGACCGAGCATTCGTAGTGCTATAAGTATCATTTGTTCGTAAAAATCTATATTATATTAATAATTACTGTAGTGTTTGTATCCATATATTATACTTAACATTGTCTCACGTACACTGAGGGTAACTGACAACTGTCAGTCGAGTAGAGAACTCGGTACGGGTTAGACGTGCGCCTGCGCTCGTGTTGTATATATGATGAGCCAGTGACACAGATGCAGCCCTGGGTGTCTCTTGAGCGAATACCATACGTACACAGGACACTATAATTACATTAACAAATATATTTATAGCCAACAAATATCCTTATTTGTGATCTCCTGTTAAGCCCTAACATGACTAATATGTTAAACGACACTTCCTAGCCTAATACAGTATGTACATGACGCAACAATCATATTATGACCTTATTACGTACGTCAATTTCAATTAGCTGAACACGCGAAATTAATATGTACCTAACTGTGTATTAATTGGTATTTAATTAACAAACAACAAAGGTAGACCTAGAGATCCCTAAGGGAGTTTGATAGAACCTGTGTCTTAGTAACTTGAAAAGATTTTGATTGAACCTTATAGCAATTCTTATTATCCTTACATCTCATCTAGCTGGCAAGAAGTCAATACACAATAACACACAAATTTCAATACACACATAATAGTAAAATTTACAAAAGATGTATAATGTACAGATTTGACTTAATTACAACTTTCTTATTAAAATGATGATATTTTAGTCTTGTCCCTTGCAGTTAGTACCATCGTTTCAGTAAATTAATAGTTTAAAGCAATCTAAACGTAAATATAATTTAATAGATTCGTCATGGTAAATTGCATCTCTTATTCAGCGGGACATCTTTATTTGGGATTAAAAGTATTCTAGGTACACCCGTAGACCATAAGCTACAAATATAATTCTATCAACGTTTATAAGTATCAACTAAATATGTTAAATGGATGCATGATATCTCCAGACAGAAAATAATAACTAAGAAATTTTTTGATTTCTCTATCAATAACAATCCCGAGATACATTAAAATTGTCATAAAAAATATTTAATGTTCCTGAATATGTAACAATTTTTTTATTGATTATAAGTTAATGCTTGACTACACTGAGTCAAGCCGATTTCGCGGATGTTTCTTGAAATATAAAAGAATGTTACCTATTAAATCGAATCGTGAATCAAAATCATTTATGAATAAAAAATATATGAAAATCTATTCAAACGTTTAAAGTTCGGAGAGATACAAACGATCAGAAGAATTATACACACAAAGATACGAGCCTTATACATAGTGCATAATTACATAGAACGGGACGAGATCCGATCCCTAATTGCGACAATACATTGCTGTATTGCATGAAATCAACCGAAGCGACTGTCTGCCTTCCCCGCCGACTGTTCGAACCCTCCTACAATACATACATATACATATCTATATATAAGAGAACAGTTGTGCAGACTGACTAATATAACAAGTTATAGTAGTATCAAGTGTCAGGTTTTTTTACGATAGAAGTTTCTATATAAATATGCTACTAAGAACTGCGTATAACTTAAACTTTTAATTCAGATTCAATCGTTTATTTGTATAAGCACAGGTATAAAGATGATAAAATTACAATAACGTAAATATCAGCTCATTATTAAATTATTTATTGAGAATTATATGTTTAAGGTTGTACAGGTAACAGCTCACCCAGTAATTTTTTAATACACTTACAATATACTTACAGAAACACACTATGATTTCTTGTGTCGTGGGCGCCGTGGAAAACACACAAAAACACACACACAATGCACTCAGACCGAGAACAGAAATTTAAAGTCATCATTCAAATTCCTGTCCTGCTGAATCGAACCCAGAACACTTTGAATGGAGGTCCGGCGTGGTGACCATTACGCCACGTGGATTGTAAGTGAAACTATTGTGGGATAAGGCCTTCCTTTTATGAACAACCGACATTCAAACGGGAGACTTAAGTCTAGAATTATTCACTGTATAAACTAAAATGAATATTTCAAATTAATTGTAAGTAACTGCTTCAAAATTCAGTAGCATATTCCACTCAAACAAATATAGCAAGTTGAATAAAAGCTTACAAAAAGAGACCACGCATTTTATTTACGTGTAGGTGTGTGAGGGGGTCAACAGCCCTAAATCCCCCTCTAATTGCAACGAATTACCTGGTGAATTGTGTGAAATCATCCGAGGCGCCTGTCGGATGCTATCATCTATCCAGCTGTAATATAACTCACAAGAATTGTAGGGTCACAATGTTTACACATTTTTGAATACATTGTAGTACCGTTAGTTGTGTCTGCTTGTTCAGGTACAAATCAAATCAAATCAAATTATTTATTCGAAGTAGGTTTTTACAAACACTTTTCGAAAGTCAACTGAGCCATCGCTTCAGCAAAGCCCTACGATGAGTGGCTCTCGTAGAAGAAGTGGCAATAAACTCCTAAGCTGCTTTTTTTCCAACTCAAAGTTACAGACAGCATTTAGATATTACAACTTATATCAAGCTCATGCCCAAGCATTCATTTGTCATTAAAATATTCCTCTAATTTGTGGTAACCTTTTGACATTAGAATACCTTTGACATAAGCTTTAAATTGACAGTATGGCATTTGAGTTATTTCTAATGGAATTTTGTTATAAATTTTTACACATCTACCCATGAACGAGCCACTAGTTTTACTAAGCCTGAAATTCACAACCAGATAAGCCTTATTCCTAGTGTTAATGTTATGTATATCACTTTTCTTAGGAAAACACTATAATAATATTTTTTTACATACATAATATTATCTAAAATGTATGTATATATATGTATATGTACACACAGAATATAGATAAGAGACAATATTTCATGTGATAAATATTCAATTTTTGGTTGGAGTAAATTCATGCCATCTATGAGTATAACGTTGGTTAGCCGCATGTTCAGTGCACGTCTTTTTATATGAGCGTTGTGCGGGTGACGATATGTAAGGAAAAGAAACGTGTAACTTTGAAGAAAGCTATAGGTATCCAATACCAATTGACCGAAATATATTTTCTTACAAAGATTTTAAGATGTAGGTCAAAAAAAGGCGCAAAATATACAGCACCTAAAGGAAAGCTTGTAATGCGATCTACAATAGATAAACATATTGAGGTAAGATGCGAAAATTAAACTTTTGTAATAAAATTTTGATTAACCTATAAGGTTCATATTATTGTATCTTACCTTGTGTGTAGTGCATATTATCAGAGACGAATCACCATCACCAATCCTCCAAACTTCAATTACGGCTCGAAGTAAATCCACCACTCACCTATGGACAAACAGAAAGAATAGGTTAAATTTATTAAACAGTTGGGATAAAGGTGCTACATCCATTCTTAAGTTCAATCCAACCTCGTTTGTGTAACCTATGATACAACGATTAGGGAATGTTGTTAGATCACTTGTGTTTTTGGGTTAAGTTGAGGTTTGGATTATTGTCGGATTTGGACTACTACTACAATGGATTTGTTACCCACAACTACAACTTGTTAAAACTAGAAAAAGCCAGGTTTCTTAATGGTCATACATTGAAATGTTTTGGGATTTGAAATACTTACACAAATTATTTATCAGTCTGGCATCAACTCATTAATGATCTACTACAAGACACGGGTTTTTCCTTATAACTTCAGGAGATTTAGAGCATGATCTGACCCATTTCTCCAGTATGGATGGGTATAGAATTTATTGGCCCACGGCTGCAACCCAGGTGGCGAGTGTTTTTATGTCGCCCGAAGACCTCTGAAATGGCTATTCGACTGCTATATATGTTAACAACTAGTACCAGCAGCTTATTGGGCGCTTCGAAGCACGGAAACGCTCAAGAATCTCATTCTTTTGATTGCCTTTAACGGTCACCCATCCTACTACCGACCGCGCCCTCAGTTGCTTAACTCAATCGTTCACTTAGAATCGACGGGAACCTCCAGACTATGGCTTTTAATCGTCTAATCAACAAATAATATTACAATATTGCAAAGGAAAACGTTACGACAATATGCAAAATTCTTGACACTGCAACGGTAAGACAAATCCGTATCGACACACTCGACACACACTCAGGTGTTAGAGCCAACTGGAACGCATAAATATAGCAAAACACAAAGTTATCGATGCCGCTAAGCCGCCTTTATTGACTATCCAACACAGCACTAGCGAAAAGACCAAACGTTGCTCTCAAACACTTGAATTCCGACTCTAAACTGTAACATTTAAGAAGGAGTTTACAATGAAGTTGCGACGAAATATTTTGGAGAACGCAAGCCGAGTTTGGTTTTGCAATAATGACGCCGTGACAGCCACGGTGTACAAACTGCGTTTTGTATCGTTAATCGATACAGTGGTATCGTATCTGAATAGAAACGGGGCTTAAGTGAGGACGATGAGACGTTATAGCCGATTACGTCATGTGTACGAATTCTATTAAAGTATCGCTGTTGTCTTTTTAGTGGCGCACCGCGCACCGCCATTTTGGTGTTGCGGCTGTGAATTGTAATTTTGAATTTTTATTGTTTCCTGTAAACCGTTAAAACTTCGTAGGTGGCATTTGAAAGGTCTTTGAGCGACCGCTGCAACGTTTTCTAGTTCAGTTGCAAAGCAAAATTTGTAATTAAAGAACGCATGACTATGTGCGTATAAACTGACTGTTCTATTTATTAGAAATGCAAATGAAATATACTTTACGTACACGGGTAATTCAATGTAGGTTCCTTAGTGTGTAATTTAAATGTACATATATGTCATAATGTGCATTACTTAAACACTGCATATCAACCGTTGAACAGATCAAGAGCTTATGTTTAAGCCGCATAGTTTTTCCCAATTCTGACCTACCTATAAGAATTAACAACAAGTAAACTCATAGGAACAATAAATTTAAATACAAATATTTAGGATCATCTATTTTTGGTAATCTAGTCTCAAAGTAACTTCGGCTACCGTTAAAATGATACCTATGGCATTATATTAAAAGTATTTTTAAAGAAGCACAAATTAATGCGTGTTGTATTTTTAAAGCGATCACAGCCGCAAGACTCTCGTCGATCCTATGCGATCGACAGAGTTAAGTAACTGAGGACACGTTTGTGACTTGCGGAGGTACTTGGGTGGGTAACCGCTAGTGGCAAAAATTTGTTAAGCGTCTCCGTGCTTCGGAGGGCGCGTTAAGCGGACAGGCCCGGTTGTTATCGTAGATAGCAGTCATCAATCCATATCGGAGGATTTCGGCAGCTTGAAAACTTCCGACACTTTGGTTGGCTACTTATTCCTCCACCAATCCGCACTGGAGTAGCGTGGTTGAGTATGCGCAACTGAACAGAACTACTCAGTGATAAAGAGAGACCCATGCTCAGTAATGGGTTGAAGGCAGTATTTTTAAACAGGTGCATGCTAAAATCTTAACATGAGAACATACACGAAAGCCAAATTTAATATACGAGTATTTTATCAACACAAAGATAAAAAATATATACGCGAAACGAAGGCAAAGAACGTAGAATTATTAAATCCGGTAAAATGGAATGAAAAACAAGTCAGAAGACAAGTAAGTTAAAACAAGATGTACGACATTATTCAGACCCCTCAAACACTCCCATTTAGATTACAATCAGCGTCTTAAGATGTCGCATCCTAAGTTTGCGCTGCACTCCGCCTAGCTCACCTTCACTAATTTAAGTAATACAATAGACAGTAGAGAACTGTATCAATATTTTATTCCTCCGCGCTATATTTCCGAGCGGATTACTGAGCTGTTTCACAGTCTGAGAGCGAACGGTAAATACGGTATTCAATAGAATCGAAAAGAATCCAAAGGTCAATGAGAATTGTATTTACCACTTTTTGTCTTCAATTAGCAAATAATTATGTAATATGGTGTAATAAGTTGGTAAGAAACGTTGTCAGGTCAGTTAAAAGTATCTTGACTGTACAATTGTAGCTTGATTACTGGCCGACAAAATATCAGAAATATGTCCATACTCTTTAAGATATACGTTTTGTCAGTCGTTCACTCTTGGCAGAGTAGTCGTGGTGAAACGTGAGATCCCTCTGGACACTGCAGCTCACGCGATGCGCCCCCACTTATTGCGGTCTTCAGTATTAGGAGGGCATTGGACTAAAGAATTTTGTGTCGCAGTTTTATTTATTTATTTTTTATTTTATTTATTTATTTATTCACAGATATTTATAAAAATAAGTTTTATATGCGTATACAAGGTGAGATATACGTATAGAAGGTGTATTGTCTTTAGCTTTTTAATTTTGTTTTTAATTTGAAATTCAAACTCAAATCATTTATCTCGTATATGTAAATACACTTAGGAATGTTTTACTTCACTCTTCACGTTCACTTAGGAACCTACTACTGTTTTCGGAGAAACTTGTAAAGAGGATAAAAACGGTGAAACTCCTCAGCACATAAAACCATTTTATTTATTACTACCTGTACCCTGCTACGTTTCACTGTGGCACATTCATTTGCACGTTGAAGGCACATTGTGGCTTCATGGATGAATAATGACCAAAGCATATGTTTTATATAAGTTTAATGTTAAGTATATAAGCTGATAACCGCTAATTGTAGAAAAGCTGTTTCGTTGTTGTCATTGAAACGCAAAATATATGAAAACAATCTTTAAAGCCAATGTTCATAGTATCCAAATTTGGGCTCAATCAATGCAGAATTTTTCGATATTTTAAAGCATATACAAACCAACTTAACATTATACCATTTATTTAGAGCATTTGTTTTCCAAAACTACACAAATCTTTTATAGTGAAGCGCGCTCCTAATTCTCTCGCGCTATTGCCAAGCGGTTTTTATTCTACCATTACTTGTTTTTAGAGGACGGTAAATATTTCAGGGAAAGCTTTCAGACCGTAATTGAAATCGAAATTTCAAAGCACACACATTTAAGTCAAAAATGCTAACGGTAAGCAAATTGCGGCGCGCTTTTTGCATAACGATCGTTTTGAATTGAGTTCCGACGTATGTTATCAATTAGTCTGATAAAGTAGAATTAGAACCAGTTCACTCAAGTTCTATAATTATCAAAATAACATTTATAGAGGATTTCTAGGATTTCTATTTTATAATTATGTTTACTAGCAGGCCCGTGACTAAGATTTATATACTCAATTTAGCAGACTTACTCCGCCATCTGTTAGATTCAAACGGAACTAATTCTTTGTAAGATATTACAAACATTTTGCTATAAATTATATTGTGACTATAATCGAGATGTAAGCTATACCATCTTTCAAATTGGATCAAACTGCACACGATGTGCCAAATTTGATTAAAATCGATTATGTAGGTTAGGAGTCCATCGCGGTCAAACACCGTTACACGTATTAAGTTACACGTTACAGTTATTAAAATTTATTTCCTAATCATATGTTAGTCTATGATATTACTACTCTTTTTCTTACCATTTTATTTTGACAACCCGCGTGGCGTAATGGTCACCACGTCGGACCGCCATTGGAAGGGTCCTGGATTCAATTCCCAGCGAGGGGGAAATTTGAATGATGAATTTAAATTTCTGTTCTCGGTCTGGGTGTGTGTATAATTGTCTTTCTGTATTGTCCATGGCACCCACGACACGCGGTATCCTAGTGTGGGGCTATGAGTGTGTGGAGGGATTTATTTATTTATTTTATCCATGCCGCCAAAAATTGTTTATGCTGTCCGTCGTTGTGTAATTTTGAAATGCAGTAATGATCAACTATATATATTATGAGAACTATGTTCGCTTGAGGATGTTTTAGGGTATCAAAAAATAAATCATTTCACAAACGATAACACTGTTGATTTGAAAGTATTAGAAGCATTAGCATTAGAAGAATTCAGAAACGTCATAATAGAACCTGATGACAAAAATATATACACAGTGATTACTAAAATTACTATAATTCTGTTATCATTTGCGAAATTTAGGGCAACCGATATAATGATCCATTACATAGAGCGGCCGCAAACGGGACACCCATTATTGACAGAGCTACGAGCCAGTAGTTATGTACGAATGGCATAATTACGTGGGAACCACAACCAAAGCAATTCCCGATAGGTATCCCTGCGATCAGTCACGCGAATCACTCCTCCAGGAATACTCTGGTTCGCTTTGTCTTTCAGAATTTAGCTCTCTAATTCTAATGTCATGTAAATAAATATTTGGCAAAGATCTTTAATTACTATAGTTCCTAGCTCCACTTCATCATTCGTTAATAGCTACCGTTTTGGGATCCTCCTTCACAATTAGAAGATGACATCATTGTCATAGTAGAATGATACGTTAAATTTATCCCTGGATTCATCTAAATAGAGAAAGGTCAGATGAGAAGCTTCCTAAATTGGCAAGCATGTATGAAAAGAGTGATGAAAGTTGATGAAGCGAGAGAGGTATTTCAGAATCGTAGCAGATGGAAGGAAGTGATCTCTGCCTACCCCAAAGAGAAAAAGGCGTGGTTGTATCTATCTATTAATCTAAATTATTACACTCAGGCATTTCTAATAGTAATCAGTTTGAGGCTAAAGCTTGAATCGTAATGCTTTTAAGTACGTAAACAAAAGACCCTACAATTACAAACGTCTAGTTTCATTAAAACACTATTCAATAAGCCATCCATGTTCAAAGTCGGAAACATACCTGACAAATGAATCCGCGAATAACATTTTAATAACATATCTTTTGTTCTGTGCCTATTCATCCCCACAATAGGCCTGAGGACAATTAGTCGTCTCGCCGAAGCCGTACAGCCGTAAGCCGGTGTCAGACGCTTCAACGCCACTTTTATTCGTAGACTTTGCCTGTTAGTTCTGTAGGCGTAAAACATTGTGTTTAATATTGTTTTCATGTACAGACATAGCTTACTAGTATTGATGAATACGTCGCAATAATCTTTATTGTTTCATTTTCTTGTAAATCATTTTTTATGTTACTCAAACGCAAACTCAAATCATTTATATCACGTAGGTATTTATAAATACACTTATGAAACGTCAAATATTTTGCATCTACCACCG
>DWJN01004215.1:0-12654 GCA_018248895.1 Carystus phorcus
GACTATAATCACGCATTGAATTCAACCGATTAATACCTTGCTACTAGCACGGGTCTCTCCTCAGCACTGAGAAGGTCTAGAGCAGTGGTGAGCAAACTTTTTTAACGGGGGGAAACAAAGTTTAAAAATATCTAGAGGAGGGCCAGTTATAGCAAAAAATGCATTATGTGTTAAAACTTCGGGCCATGTATTATCCATGTCAATGGACCATCCGGGGGGCCGGAATAAATACTGGCGCGGGCCGGAGTTTGCCTATCACTGGTCTAGAGCATCCTCCACCACGTAGCTCTAGTACAGATTGCTGGAGCAGAGGAATCAAGTTTCAACTAGTAATTAATTAAAATATGTATGTGATTTACGTCTTGGATAACGTTTGACGACCGTTGACCACCCAGTTGGTGACCCCGCCCGGGCGCCCGCTGCGTGCGAGCTTTCAGCGTCGAATCCCCGCCGTGATAGGCGTTTATGTGACGGATGTATGTTTTCGGCTTTCGAATGTTTGTGACATGTTTTACCTTACGCCATCAGGAAGTGCGAGGGTGATGTATATGTACATAAAAAAATAATTCTAACTGTATCCAGCGTATATAATCATGTTAAAAAAGTCAAAAATAAAGAAAACTATCAATATTTTCGGCCGTAATTCATCAAGCATGTGTCGGATCAGTATAATTTTGAAACCTTTTTCAGAGAATACTGAATAAAGTTGCTAGATACATCAGTGCTCCGTCTCCTACCATTTTAAAGTCCATAAAGGTCAAATAAACGAACAAAAAACGTATATTTTATATATCGACATTATTATATAATTACATCACAGAATATTGAATTTTAGCACGCTTGAAATTAGGCTCAAAAATATCGATAAAAAATCAGGTATGAAGTTGGAACAAAATTGTTAAAGGCATCAGTGCTCCTTCTCCTACCATTTCAGAGTCCATAAAGGTCAAATTAACAATCAAGCAAAAAAAAATTTTTTCATACATTTAATATTTTGACGTTGTTGTATTGTATCCGACCATATCAGAAAATGTTGAATTTTAGCACGATTAAAACTGGGTTTAAAAATATTGATAAAGACTCAGGTATGAAGTTTTTTATGTCACTCGCCGACAAACGATGACCCACCTGATAGTAATTGGTCACCGCCCCCAAAAAACATTAGCAACACAAAATGAATGCGTAATGCTTAGCCAGCCCAGGATGTAGAAAGGTTTACGCTATTGTATTGTGTTTATATGTCATTATATTACAAGTAAGAATTACGCGAGCATCGCAATACAAACCGATTTGTGTATGAGAATGAGAACCAAACAGCTAACGTAACACAATGCTTGAGAACTACGTTAACACAACGCAAATCGTAGCAAGGAAACCGCGTCAACGTAACACAGTAGCAGTTTTCACGAGAACCGCTGATCAATGTGTAATTAAACACCGTCTCTACTGATTCATACATATTTATTCTCTTTCCTAAGTATTCACTACTTCCATTTACTATTACTTAATTTTGCTATTCTCCAAGAATCACAACTTCAACCTCTTCCTGTCAATCATCCACACGACATTCTATTCTTTTTCTTCCAGTGTTGCAAGCTCAAACCGAAAACCAGATCAAAATATCAGGCTAATAAAATGCAACGTAAAATATAACTGCGTCTTGATCGCAAAGTAATAGTTAAAAGGCCTGATTGATTCATAAAATCATGACAGAATCTGTTTTTGTCGTTCTGCACCAGCGATCGTGTCTATCGTAATGTGACGTAACTTTTGCTATCTCGACCAATTTTGTGTGGTCAATTGAAACGAGTCAATTTCGATATTGCGATACTTAAGGATTACCTAAAGAATGGCTCAGTTCTAATTAGTGTTGTGGGCTTGGCATATCCAGAGTTTGTTTGAGCGGAAGATTAAAATCGGGACTACGTTCTTCAAATCGAGATAGCTACGAAAATTTCCTGCTACTGCCCCCTCGCTGCATGCCCGAATGCTGAGAAGACTACGGATACCTCTGCACGTGCTGCTCCTGACTACATCTCCGTTCTCTGGAGCCATCTACCATTTTCGGATTTTCACCAGGAGAGTATAATACTGTGGAGTGGAAAAAGAGGCCGTTCACCCTTGACTCTAATTATGTGCCCCGCTGAGCTACCTGTTACGGTAATACAAGATCTGAATTATCAGCTTGTTTTATTTGTATTTCTGTCTGCTCCACCTGCTTGCGACTTAGCATTCTAGGGAGCGCGGTAATAACATTATGATCTAAATCTGATGAGAAAAATATAATAAACGTATTTCCTGATGGAAAACTTGATGAAAGTATTGATCAAAAATCTTTAATGAAAAATCGGAGCAATCATCGTTCGGATCAAGTAAACAGGACGTCAAAAGACACTTAAATTGGAATGGCTATGGAACTTACAGACCAACATGCGTATAATATAAACTTACTATCTTAACTTGGCGTCCGAATCGGTTAAGTGTTTAAACTTTGTCATTAGCAGTCGAGAACTATCGAGGTTCTAAATTATGTAGACCGGTTGAGAGCGACACGATATGAGCTTTGTTTTTTTGGACAATTATCATATAACAGCAATCGTTTAGAGGATTTTTTAAGTCTTATAATAACGTTACACACTCATAGCGCCATACTAATATTCACTATATTCAAACAACATTAAAGAAAAGTACACACACCCAGACCGAGAAGAGAAATATAAACTCATTATTCAAATTTCTGTCCCGCTGGCAATCGAACCCAGACCTTAGAATGTTGGTCCGACATAGTAATCATTACGCAAATCGGGTCGTCGTCTTATTTTACTGTAATGACTATATATTAAATAAGAATAGAGCTAAAAACAGTTAACGCATGCGGGAGTTTAATCCAAGTTGGTCTATGGCAAACTTCTTGACATGGCCTTAACGTGGATTATGATTGGAAAAATGCGTTACGTTTAAAAGTAAATATGAACAAGAATCTGTGCCTTCGGTGACATAAATTGAGGGAATACCAATGCGTGTTTACGTGTAATGCATTTACGTATATAAAAGTCATTAACAGCATCAATGCACCGACTCGCAAAATACTTCTCTCATACAATTCTAAGCATTTGACTGATATTTATGTGATTCCAGAAACCAAAAAAATTACTATCCATTAAATTATATTAAAACGTCATTTTCCGTCATTCAGTTAACGCGACTTACGTCCGGTTGAAAGTGCATCGCACGGATAGTTACTACAAAACGAAGTGTCAATCACGCTCCCAGTGATTGCTTCGAGCAGGTTTCTTCATAGACATACGCTATTATTAACAGACGTATTTTAACGAGGTTGAGACAGTGCAACAGTACAATGGCGTGTAGAAAGTTGGGAGCGGCCGAGGCGTTAATCGGACGGACAGACAGACGGCGGACCGGCGCGCGCCGCGAGGCACGACGGTGACGCGTGCGCCCGCGGACGTCGCGACTGGTAAGGACGTCGATACAAACTGTGTTCATCGATATTTTTTACGTAAATATCCGACACTGAGCTAAACCGACTGATTACGGGTCGAATTGTAGGTAGTCACCATCAGTGGATATAACTAGATACTACGTTACTACGTAGTAATTACGTGTAGGTAATTCGCGTATTAACTGTTATATATTATATGTTATGATTGTCTTATATTGTATATTTTTAAAATGAAATTGTCTGCCAGTAGTAGAAAAGTCAGCAATAGTACACAAGTCTGTGTACTGTGTGTTATACTTTATAAACATCTATAGAAATATGCAAGAATAAAACAATAATTAAAATATTGATACACTATGCAATTATAATTACTTACTTCATTATAATTGCACGGTTGAAGTTACTACATTGGTATGACATGTTTTTAAACATATCTTGTACCTAATATTGTTTATGTGAAAGTTTGGATGGATTTTTGATATGAAATTACACTATATTTCCATGGGATATTTATGTGCGGATATCAAACGGGGTACATACATTTAATATTCCGCTTTATTTTACTTCTACAGCTAAGAGGTTCCTCTTGTGACGAAAATCCTCAACGGTTCATGGTTCCGTATCAAACTCTGTGTATTACAAAATGTAAGGGATATCAGTTTGTGAAATCTATTTTTCTGCTTCCAAAACCTAGTCAATAATATATTTATGTATGATTATCGACATCACGTAGGCATCACTAGCCGTCGCGACGCGACGTAATAGCGCGGTGACCTCGCGGCGCGGGCGCAGGTATGATGCATGCGCGATTCTGTATCTATATTGCAATTAGGGTTGCTACATATATTTTTTTAGTTCGATAAAAATTATCAAACACCTGCTTACACAATTAAATAAACAAATGTTTTAATCGATAACATTATCGTAGTTTCCTTTATTTAGTTATTACCATTACTTTTACGCCATAATTATTAAAGAGTAATATGGATTTTAAAAGAGTGAGTACGACTCCCCCATGGCTGGTTCTTTTAATTAGACCACGGAAGCATTAAATATACAACGAATTTCACGTTTAGTTACAGTTGTAACTCAGAAGATGTACATTGGCCTGATATAAAACTATAAGTTTCTAGTCAATTACTAATTCTAACACATTTCGTGAGTACTGAATTGGTTGCTTCAGTTCTTCTTCAGTATGGTTTGGAACTTACGAAAGAAAGAGATAAAATTAGTCAGCGGAATTTACTATAACGTGCATTTAACGACAGTAACACAGTTGAATAACTATTGATTACTTGAGTTGTATAACGAAGCACTATAGAGTTCATTATCGATAAAAAAATCGATTTACGAGTGCATTATACATAGAGAAAATAAATTGCATTGACAAAATATGTACATTATTTTGAATAGTAGATTTAATACAAATTAATATTTGACATTGTAATTGGACAAAATAGGTAGCTGGTATTGAATAAAGTTATAAATGAACTCCTAGAAGCTTTTTAGTAAATAATGGAACGCGAAATAAGGAAGAACGTTACTTGTAAGTTGTAGCTTACGAAGTAGGTAATATAAACGACTTTGTAGTCGTTTATCGGTGTAAAACAAATATCTAACGATCATAATACAATATTGTAGTGTGTTGCAAGCGTTTTATAGACTGGTGCAAGTATCGGCCCCAGGTAACGGTGACCCGACTACGACTGCGTTGGCGGCTGGTGAAATATGGCCCCTCGCGGCGCGTGTTTCCGCTTTTTGTGTGGGGTCAGCAGTCAGCTCGCTGTGATGTTTAACTTAGTTGCTGAGAAAAATACTTTAGGCTACTCCATGTTAGTTTTGTTCAGTTACGTGAGTAATGTCGTTGGATTTAGTATTGATTGTGGTCATCTACTTTGATGACGATCACGCTAGCAAGCGATAACGATGCTAAGAAGCTTTTGAATATAATGTTGGGGATTTTTTTATGTTATTTATTGACAAACGAGTGCATTAACCTCCTGATTGTAAAAGGTGATCGTCGATAATAGACATCAAGAACGCTACAGGCATTACTGAGGCGTTGCTGGGTCAGAAGAAACAAAGTAGGCTGGACCCCCTAGCCTGTATCCGACTTCGTATGCTAAAATAATATTCCAAGTAATATAAGAAGCTGGAAGAAGGAAAATTGGTAGAAGGAAGATGTCGTGGTTACGTAATATCAGAGTGTGGACCGGAATAGCCAGCGCCGCTGAGCTATTCCGCAGAACAAAAAACAAGGAGGACAGCAAGAAGCTAATAGCCAATCTTCACTAGTTGAAGAGGCACTTTAAGAAGAAGAAGTATTATTACTGCCTCATGATAATATTGGTCATATAATCCTTGCGCGAAACCATGACGGCCTATATTGATACCAACAAACACGACGAGAATGGAAAATTATATATTTTTTTTATTACCGTCAGATTTAAAATCAAATTATGATAAAGAAGAGAACCCGAGAACACGACGGCCCATGTGGCACAATGGCCACAATTCTGGATAGCCGTTCAAAGGGGCTTGGATTAGATTCCCAGTGGAGTTAAACATTTAAACCATTGCATTTTGTTATCCATGGCATCCTCGACACAGAATCTTAGAGGCTATGTGTGTGTGGTATTAAAAAAAATTAAATGATGATATAATGATCATTTTAGGCAAACTTGGTAACCAAAGCCGCTGATCGAAAACCGCTATGTTCGCGCCGTCAATGCGTATATACAAAGTGCCGTATTGTCGCGATTGTCATCGAGCTCGTAAATCAAACTAACTTCCCCGCCGTTTTTGTTCCGCACGTCCCGCGTCCCATGTGACAGGTCTGTTTGGTAACTGTTCGGTTGTTAGATTTAGTGAATTCCACTGTTTCATTCATTGAGCTAGTGAATGGTTCGGTTAATTTATCGAGACGGGTTCTGCTGTTTGCGTGACTATTTGGTGGGTAAGGAATGTTCTAGACGCTCGGCAAATGTTGATGTTTTAATTGGAGGCATTTGGAGGCTCGCGATTGTTTTGTTCAACTGACTTTTATTGGCTGTTTGCTAAGAGTTTACTCAAATTGATGGACCTTTTATATTGGAATGGTTTATAAGACGTGGTAGAAACTACCACCCAACTAACTTATGATTCAGCTGACATGAAGGTAAACAAACGATATCAAAAACATTCACAACTCGATGTCATGTAATGCCCTGTTTTGTAAAAACTGGACTGACAATCGAATCCGGAACTCCACGCTCGGCAGAGAGGATTACTGTGTTAGAGGATCGTCATACAAAAATGTTCTATAACTTAAACACCACTCGGATGGTTATAAAAGTAAGCGAAGGAACTGTACCGACTGCTTCAATTCTACTCATATGTAGGTCAATGAAAGTATTAAAAAAAGCTTTTTTCGGATAATTTTCCTATATTTTTCTATAATTATATTCCACTTTCTTCAATCAAAATTTTACAACAAATGAAATTTTTCTATTTTTTTTAATGTTTCGAAACATATCGGGGAATTGCCATCACTAGCCACTCGCTGCATCGATCCATGGCACCAATATAGCCACGATCGATCAACTAGGTTCGTGTTTCTTTATTTTGTCGCGAGGCGTCCGGCACCGCGACGCCGCTGCATCGACTCTCTTCCTATCGCATCAAAAATAAAGATTAGTAGCGAGACTAGCAAGTAAGTTGGCAACTAAGCCATTTCCGATTTGAAATAAGAAGGAAAATTCAGAATTTTTATTAAAAAATATAACTATATTCAATTAGATTTGCATCCGTTCAGGATGACCTTAACAAAACAAAAGAAAGTGTAGAGTGGATATATCGACAAAGTCGGCAATGAGTTACTTCCCAACCTATTAGATAATCTGCGTATGTGAGCAAGCATCGCGTGCTCGTCACTTGTAGATAGCTGAATCAAAGTGAATAAAGTGTGGTGCAGTAAGAAAATTTTAATGAATATAAATCTATCTGGTATTGTACAGAATAATGAATGATTTGTCTCTATCCCATTAATGGTCTATAAGCACGGGTCTCTCATCACTGAGGTTTAGTGCATATTCCACCACGCTGCTCTGATTTAACTAAATCTAATTGTATTAATTAAAAATACCCGCGGCATTGGCTTCTTTTGAGTCTACTTCAATTCATGTTCAACTTTCTTGAAAATATTAAATTTGTACCCTTTTCTTTCTTGATTGTGCAAAGTATATTGGTGATGCATTTGGCTGAAACCATTTACCATCAGATAGGCGTTAGCTCGTTTTATTATGTACCTAGCTGACAAACGCCTAGCCATCTGATGGTAAGTATTTACTGTCCATAGTAACACCAAAAACATCACTAATGCGGTGATGGCCAAGAAAGTTAAAATGAACAAGTTTATCGTTCATTTCAGTTCGGCTAATTACATGAAAAAAATAAAAGAAGTTACAACTATCGAACTCTTTCAATACTGAACGATTTGTTTGTTTCGGAGTAGTACATTATTAACGTATAATCGCTTGATTAGTTACTACTACAAGGCGAGCGAATCCGAATAATTAATCAGAGTAAGGGCATATATGTACGTTAATATTGTCTCAGTTCTTTCCTGTCCAACTAAGGAGGTTAAGTTATATATGCGGTAGACAAATCACGTATCTGCTGATAAGTTCTTAGAAAGGGTCTGTTACAAGTCGCGCGATCGGCCGGCTGTCAAATGACACTGTCTGTAGGACACGTGGGCGGCTCGACGCGCCGCCAGCGCCGTCAGCGCCGCGTGGGCGTCAGCCGACCGCGCCGACATCGCGGCACAATATATTGATAGCGGGTTGAGGTAGCGTACATAAACTCGCTTAGCTAACTGCTATTGTACGAAGTGAATACGGTGATATTTTTGGCGGTACAGGACTTATTAATTTGATTTGGCAGATTAATCTGCAACATTTATACACATTTTGCATCGGATAGGATTGCGAATCTAAACCACTCTTGAACCCTTTTAAACATATCACAAATTAATGATGTCTTTCTGTAAAGGTCGCCTGGCTACCACCCTCATGCTTGATGTAACCGCCAATGATTTGTTGTTTTCTGGGTGGGGCTTTGCCAAGGTACTTTGGTATCCTACAAAATTTCGTCCTATTAAAAATGTAAAGTTAATTTTGTCATAAAGTATGGCATTTTGAACAAAAAACCATATGTAAAATTTTAGTTAAAAATTAGTAAAAAATTTTCGGCAAATTTATTTCGAACTAAGAGGTTGCACTCAGTCGATAAAGCTAAAAATATTGGGCTTCTGATCAGACGTCATCTGAAAATTCAAAACCGTTTTACCAATTAGCCGTTACTTTTTTTTCACTATTTGTTTTTTTAACTAATTCATAGGGATATTATATAGGGGGTGTTCAAGACATATTTTTGTATTTTTTCGTTTAAACTATGATTCGGCTGGGCCCTCAATTCATAAACGTCTGGATTGAGGGCCCAAGTAAAACTTCGATAGATCTGTAATATTATTCTCTAGCCAGTTGAGAATGACATAAATAATTTTAAGAAATTCTTAACTGAATTCTAAAATAAAAATTATTGACACAGAGGTAGTACTTTCTGAGATTTATACCATACCACTTTCTGTAGGCATCTGAACTGAGGGCCCAAAACATTTGTCCATATCATCTTTAATTTACGTTTAAGAAATTTATGAGTGTTTGCTTTAAGTTTTAACTAATTTTAACTAAATCTCCTATAAATTTCATTTCGCTACGCCAAGAAAAAAATGTGGGCCCACAGTCCAGATGCACACTTATTTATGTCACATTAAAAAACTACAAAGTTATGGTATAGTCAAAAAACATTATTAAAAACTTGCGACGTTGTTCAATCTCATCCATTCACTGTATTAATGAATGTGTTAACAATTTCAATCTTATTCGTTATACGTGGTACAAAATCGTATAACCATTAATTATTTTTAATACTAATGGTGCATACAAAATTTCAGCTCAATCGGTAAAAGATATCAGCTTCAAAATTGATTTGTAAGATTCTAACCCAAACAAATAGACATACTCGTACATAATATATGTATGTACCCAATCATGCATCCATACGTTGCAAATTAAAAATTTTGTTCCAATAAACGCTATTAAATACTATGTAAAGTATGTTATTTCATTCGTTGGTCGGCTTACTCGCATTTAGGCCCTTCGTCGTGAGGTAGTTCCACTTTAAATAAGGTTGCCTTTTACTTAACAGGACTTAAACCACGACGAAGTGGGCTGGATTGATTGGAACCTTTGTTTGGACGTGAACGGTGGTCCAAATGTCGACAAGAACTTTGTTGATTCCCCTATCATCATTGACTTTGAAAAACAGGAGTTTATGAAGCAGCCAATGTTTTACGCTTTGGGACATATATCGAAGTTCATACCACGAGATTCTGTTAAGATTGGGAGTTCCTCTCCATCTTGTAGGTGTTCTATATCTCATGTGGCTGTACTAACACCGAAGAATACTATTGTTGTTGTACTGCATAATACGTAAGTAATTACATCTAGTTTTTTACATTGACGTCCAAGTAAGTACACTTTTAAATAACAGAAATCTCACATTTCAATGATCTCACATTTTTAAATGCCTTCATTAATGGCCCACTACTGAGCACGGGTCTTTCCTCAACACTGAAGAGGTCTAGAGCATACTCCACCACGCTGCTCCAATGCGGATTGGTGGAGGGGTTAGTGGCCAACCCAAGTTCACCTTATTACCAGTACAATAATTGCTACAACACTTGTTAAATACATTTAAAAACTAAAGATTTATAGAAGCTGGATATAGATATGTATATAGATTAAAACTCTGTAGCACAGAAAACCAGCCCCAAACCCTTAGAAATAACTCCATATAATTTAACTTATGCTAAAGTGTGATGTGAAAACATATTTTCTTGTCTTCTTAACATATATAAATTACGTGTCACGATGTTCGTCCGTGATTGACTCTTAAACTACTTAACCGATATTAATTAAATTTTACACACCATGTGCAGTTTGATCCAACTTGAAAGATAGGATAGCTTACATATCAAATTTATAGTCGCAATATTATTATAATGCTAATTATTGTTTAATATCTTACAAAGGATTAGTTCCATAAGATTTTCACAGATGGCGGTGTAATCGGCTAAAATAATTGAGTATGTAAACCTTATGTTACAGCAACGCGTGGCCGGGTCTGCTAGACTAAAGGACTAACTAAACAAATCAAATAATGAAAATAGAATCAAACAAGTATAAAATGCTTATTTTATCCGATAAATAAATAGTTTATTTCACCTAATCCTAGAAGATATGCAATCTTTTTAGTAATCGTAAACCCATTTTATTCTATACCTACCTATAATAAAACTGTAACTGATCATTTTCTGTACATGGCAAGTATATTTTAAAAATCATAATAGAGGGCCTTTTTTATTCAAGAGAACACAAAATAATGTTTTTTTCATTTAGTCTGTCTGTATGTTGATTATATTGTGTTGGGCTTTACTTAACATTAAGTGTGTAACATCAAATGTTATGTCAATTTATGTCAATCATTCATTGACTGTTAAGGAAAACGATGTTGGCAGGGCCGTTTAGTTTTAAATACTTTTTACCAATTAACCTCATTATTATCCCATTAGTTCGAATATTCAAGTACTACTTTAGCTTACATCATCCTTTCAGCTTTAACTAAATATAAACTATTCACTAACAACGACAACTGATATTAATAGCAAACTAAAAACATTTTTCATTTCGCTACAACAAACCTGCCCCTGACATTTGCAAATAGCATTTGTTTTTTGAAATAACTATTTTAGCTTTTAACAGGCGTTAATATCATATAAATATTTTTTTGTGATTCGCATTTCATTGTTTTCTTCTGGAATAAAAATATAATAACAGATATAATCACTGTTCAGTCTTAATTTGAAGAGGAAGGGCACATATTGGACCTATGCAGCTTATTTCTGAATTCTTTAGCAACTTATGGAGGAATCAACTCGTGAAATATTTTAACTTAAAGTGTATTAAACAGGAAAAAATATATAAAAGTACGAGCAGACTTAGCCACGCGTTGCTGTGATTAAGGTTTACATAAACAATTTTGTCAATATTAATTATGTTACACCGCCATCTATTAGAATCTTATGGAACTAATATTTAACAAATAATTTGCAATAAAATAATATTGCGGCTATAAATTGAGATGTAAGCTATCATATATTTCAAGTTGGATCAAACTGCACACGGTGAGCAAAATTTGATTAAAATAGGTTAAGTAGTTTAAGAGTCCATCGCGAACTAAACTTATATAATATTAAGGTAATAAATTGGTAAGTTGATTATTCCCTTCCTGAATGCCAATCCTTCTATTAATAGATCGCGGGGTTTCAGACCAAAAAAGATGGCAATGACCATATTATAAACTAGAGAGTTTTCGATTATTATAAATAACAATTAAGTATTACAAAAAGGTGGATTTAATGCTAAAAGCATTATCTTCAGTCAACCTTTGGATGTTGATTGAGACAGGATTTAGAAGTGAGAACAACGATCGCAATATACGTACATATCGTATAGATGTTAAAGAAACAACAAATAATAATACCTAGGAAGCTAACTACATTATATGTAGGTACAGAAATAAAGTTCAGAGATTAATAAACACAACATGTCACATTTACGAACATTGTAATCGTACATATAATTCAAAAATTCTAATCCTAAATCACGAAGTTTTTTACATCATAGATTGAGATTAACTGTTTGATGTGGGTACATAATAATTTACGGAGTAGGTACTGCGGCTTTTTTGTAAATGGATTCTACCTCATAGATTTAAAAACTGTTTGATGTGGGTACATAATAATTTACGGGGTAGGTATTCCGGCTTTTTTGTAAATGGATTCTACCTCATAGATTTAAAAACTGATTTGGGTACATTATAATTTACCAAGTAGGTACTTAGGCTTTTTTGTAAATGGATTCTACCTCATAGATTTAAAAACTGTTTGATGTGGGTACATAATAATTTACGGAGTAGGTACTTAGGCTTTTTTGTAAATGGATTCTACCTCAGAGATTTAAAAACTGTTTGATGTGGGTACATAATAATTTACGGAGTAGGTACTTAGGCTTTTTTGTAAATGGATTCTA
>DWJN01004216.1:0-12653 GCA_018248895.1 Carystus phorcus
ACTCGGTTTCTCAAGTCAATGCACTAGGAAATAATAATGTCAATAGGTATGCGGAATGCAGAACAGATCCAAAGATCTATCTATAATTTTTGGCACCGTTAATATTAATTTTAAATAAATTCACGTAGGAGACTAGTCAAACATGTTTATTAGAATGTAAACAAGTACCTAACTGAAGTAAGTAATTTCATTAGGAATAATTTTTTATTAAACTTAACAACGTTATGTAACAATCAGCGAAATTGTATAAACAATACAAATAACAGTATGTATGTATGTTCAAAAATATAAAATTATTTAAATGCTCGAAACGTACGTTAAGCACGTTCTATCTCTTCAAATTACTGTTATGATATTTCCATAATTAAATTCCGTATGAAATTTTAAAGGACCATTATTATTTTGACATGAATACTAACGTTAAAATCTACATCTCCAGCTGTTCTTATGAAATATAATGACAATCACACGAACGTTGTATTTCTGCTATTGATTTTATTCTCATTATTGCAACTCGTCGAATTGGCTGCGGTTCAATTGAAATGGTATTTAGATTTAATTGATTGAGTTTTCTAAGGACTCATTAAATGTATATAGATGTGTATGAATAACTAAAACCTATTAAATATGTATATGTTACTGTGAAAGTCCGTATTTTGGGTATTCCAGTTGTCCTAGGTGAGCGTCTTGGAGCGACGCGACGCGATGAAATGCGACACAATACGACCACATTAGCGATGACACTGATTAAGGCGGCAACGCAAGACATGAATGCATGCAATGACTATTTGACATTTTCGCGTCGTGTCGAATCGCGTCGCAATGTCGCGTTTGACGTTCGTTTATGACAACGGGTTACGTATTACTATTAAAAGTTCAATTTTTTTTCTCAGCATATAACGTGCCTGGAGGTAAATTTTAAGATTTTCCAAGTGAATGGTGGTAAAAATTGGAAATGAACGGTAATTACACAGCTATTTGGACTTTTGTACCGTTAAGAAATGGTAAATCTTACGTTTTACCCAAAAATCTTACGTTTTACCCAAATATCTTACGTTTTACCCGAAAATCTTAGTATTTACCGTGGTTCGGGGTTTTACACAAACATATTGTTTCTATACTTTCCGTTATAGCAACAAAATCAGGGAAAACGATACTTCTCCTAGGTTTTGTATTTTTAGTAACTCAAATTAATGTTTGTAAGTTGCTGTTCAGTCGCTCACTTAGTAATACTAAAACGTAAATTAATTATTTTTGTCACTTAAAACTTTTATTTAGTCACTCATTTAAATACTACCCTATATAAATGTATTGAAAAAATGAGTTACGGAAATTTACAAACCAAAATGAAAGTTCCGTATGGTCTGCAAACTTCTAAATTTTCTGAATATAAATCCTTTTTATTGCGTATTTTGGGAAAATTCCTTAGAGCAGTACTTTGTATAGCTGCGCTCAATACGGATTTGATCAGACACGAAAATTCGGTCCAAAAATGTAATGAACCGAATATTTCTGGCCATTTTTTGCAGTAAACAGCCTCATACAAGTGGGCGAATTCTGCCAAAAATTTTACTTTCATTGTTAATAAATGTTAAACTTTTGTGATACGAGGAAATGATGATTTAAGCAATGACATCACCGATTCTGATAACAAGGGAGTGATTGTAACTTTAAAATAGTTTCATAGAATGACTAAAAAATCCGATCATTGTAGTTTATTGGTAAAACGCGGGACGTTTAATAACAAATTATACTTAAACAAAGAAGTGTTTGTTTGATCTTACTGTAAATAAAGAAAAGTGACGAGAGTGGCGCATTAGTCACCATAACGATCCGCCGTTCAAAGAGTCCTGGGTTCGATTCCCAGCGGAGCAAAAATTTTAATGATGTGTTTAAATTTGGGTTATTGGGCTGCGTGTGCCTGGTCTTGTCCTTCTGTTTTGAAAGGCACATAAATATGGCGTTTTACCGTTATAAAAAACTACTGTGGAATCTTAAGCTAAATCTTTACGGAATATCGAATGCCGTCGTAGCAACAATTTTGTTCGCAACAATGTTTTTACTATTGCCTAATAAAAATTAAACGTCTTGTAATGCCTGATCTGAAACAGTAAGGGATACCTTTATACAAAGGAACATTCGATGTGTCTTCGGTTTTTAGTGATTACAATAAATTAATGACGTGCCATAATTGAAACCTTTAATGATTGTACTACGGTAGTAGTGCATATGGAAATAGAGAGAAGGAGAAAAGAAAATTGCTAAGAATATCAGTGTGTAAAATTTCCCATGTGTTAGAGATAGATATTGATTAGTCAGCCAGGACCTCTTTGTTCATACGAGTACGTTCATTGAAGATTAAGCTGAACATACTATATGTATGGCCGTGCCGTACCTATAAACAATCGCCTAATGATAAGCGCTAGAGGAATCCTTGTATGCATTTGTAACTTTACAAAACGACTATCGCTGCAGTCTCAGTCAACTCGCGCGGGCCATTTGGACTGATTGAAAGCATTTGTTTATTGTAATTATGTGTCGGCGTTGTCGGTTGCCAAATCATTGGGAGTTCGTGAGTCGTGGATATTGTACAACGTGATTTGCGTGGAAAGTGCGTCGCGTACAGAACAGATACATTGTTTGATTTTGTCGTTGATGGTGTTAAGGTCTTAATGGACTAAACAATTTAAAGACATCTATAATTTTTTATTGAAAACATGCATAAGTCTTATTTTACGTTATAATATTTAAGACATCTCTGAGTGTATTACTAGCGGATGAAATTCGGCCATAAACATCACTGAAACTTTGAGAAAGCGTATTTCCCATATTTTCCTCTCAGTCGTCATCGTCCGATTGTCATCGATAGTTGTATAATTTTAAAAAGCAGAAAACTTAAAAAAAGCCGTAAGTAATACGAACTTCTTATTAGACTTGGGCTACGTAAGAGTTTTTTTTTAAGTAGACCTACTAGGTATACACTTTTATTACTCAGAGCATGAAGAATTGGACAGTCCGTGAGCCTATGTTTTAATGTAAACTCAACCCTAAAGCATTAATTCATGAAGTAGAATTCTAGACGGTGAAACTGGTGCAGGTGAATTGCCTAAAACTTGGGCAAATTCCATATGGCGATCACATTATATACAGCTAACTTTTTTCAATCGCTTCTCGGCTTTTTGCACATGTATCTTTAACGTTTTCGGCTTTTGTTGACGTGAACTAAAAGTCTCCCCAAATTACATGATACACAATCGGTCTAGTACCTAGGACCTACTTGTATAACTAATCATTTTAAGAAAAAGTTTGTGTACAGCTGCGTTTGACCTTAACAAATTAGTTTTAATGATAATACTTATAAACATCAAGCGTTATCTAATTGATTCATGCAGCTTTTGCGTACATTGGTATGAAATACTTAAAAAAGTTTTCGAATTCGTGTTCAAAATCCAAATTTACTGGGTATCAAACTGGAGCTCTTATACCAATACGGATTAATAGGCGAACTAAGTGCGAATAGTTGATTGGAGGTTATTCAACTGGTGAGTGGACCGAAATAGCGCGATCACTCCGGCATCTCCGCCCGTTCCACGCGTGCAACTCCGACGACGCACGCTGCCGGCCCTGGGACACGCGGACACACCGACACTGCTCACTTCCGGGATATTACTAAATACGAAAACGGATATTCCGGGTGACAACTAGATTTATTTGCATCACCGTCGCTTAAAGTACCACGGAATAAGATTTCACCAATAGTTTTGAAATGCGAAATGCATTACTTTTACTCCAAAATGCACATGGCATAAACTGTTGGAGCTTAGTGGCCACAAATTCTGTTATAGATATAAATATTTAAGAGGCCAATAAAATTGTGATTATCATGGCTACATAATGTGTCCAACTGATATTGAAATGCCCTATAAACATGATTCGTGATTGTTGGAAATGTCTTGCAAACCCGAAGTTTTGATAATAAAACTGTACGTGGGAGGATGTATCAACATGTGACGTCATAGTTTTGATGTGGAGATTTATGTCTCGTCTTTATAATATTGCGTCGGTCGGTGCCGGGCGGTGACGGCGCATCGCGGTGCGGCTTCGGCTTCGGATCCCGCGCCATACATCGAATCGGGATATTTATAGAGGCGCCGAGACGCCGGCCCCACACTATCCCCGCACGTTAATTGGCTACTTGCGTCGCATTTTTCTGAACGTGACCGTTCACACGACGCCAATGCCGTCGGGACGGCTCCGGCGACCGACAAACATTGACACCTATGTACTGGCCTACATACAACCACGGTTAACTCGGTGATATTACAAGTAACCTCGTGTTACCTTCTCAAATAAACCCCGATGACAGGTCAAGAAGACTGTGGAATTCCGTAACCGTTTAATACGCCCTCGATGTAGTATGACGTAAAATCTTCAACAACAAAAATTACTTCCACTAAATTTGCAACTGTTTCAATGTCGAGTAATCCCTGCATCGTTGTAGAAATATTTCAGTTCTTTTAAAGTAAAATTTTTACTTTATTGATACATCTGAATCAGCAGTCTTCGGATGTTCGATGTGGTGTACGTTTTAGAAATGGCATTCGGTAACCTTTTATCCCCAACGTTTGTCCAGGTTTAGTTGAGACATTGCCACTTTCCCGTCTTCTGTAAGCTATACCGATAATTAAATATACTTAATTGCAATTACTTAACGTAATGCTATTTTCTTAATATATCAACAAACTTTCCTGTTTTTAATTCAAAGTTAATAAAGAATAAGGTTAATGAGGATATTAGTTTTTTAGAACAAGCGGCAAGTAAGGCAGCGCTATATTGAAACGGGAACCCTCTACCACCTACGACGAATGCGCCATTTACACGGGTAACCGACCGCCCCACTTCCGCGCTGGGCCTATTTTGTTTTTATTACCGTTCGTATCTAAACACAGATTTCACTTTGTACAAAGTTCATATCGTTCATTCGTTTAGACAAGACAATTGAAAGCATATCTCTGTTTGTAATGTAAATTGTAGCGTTCTATTGTTCTAATATCTTGCACTCATAGCTAAGGTAATTATTCAGTCGCAGGCTATTTGTACAATTACATTCTTGCAATATTGTTTACATCAACAATGTTCGTTGTTAAGGTCATTATTGGTTTGGCACATGCGTATTTTATTCATCAGTACTAATATGGTTCTGATTTTTAAGTTTGATAACGGCATGAATAATCAATGAAGCACCTTTATTGATTTCTTAAAAGTTTTTACTTAAATAACAATATTTGGTCAAATCGTGCAAGTTAATTTGGTTATACTTTTGTCGTACAGCGTTATTTTTTACGTTAGTTTATTTACAAATACAATGCAATTTTGTGTAAAGCATCACAACCAGGCAGGTAGATCTTCAGCGCTTTAGCAAATCACTAGAAATAAACAATTTTCTAAAGAATATTAATATGTAGATAAACAAAAGTAGACAATGACAGGTTATCTACCAAACAATAACTGATCAATGATAATACCACCATAACTTTAATTCGATATTGTTCACGTACGTAGGTATTGAGGTATTTAATTTTTGGCCCGCTAACATGACATAATCCGGCAGGGTTGCCCTTGCACTCATTTGCTAACGGCAGTAAACACGCTACTCGAGGCGTGAATTGTGTTGTCAAGTTTAATATTAAATTAACAAGCTATTAATGCCCCATATTAATTTGTGAGCCTATCATGACATGCCTAAAAATGTGTACGAAGTTTAATCTAACGTTGAGTACAATCTATTGCTGCACAACTCCCACATGAAGTGGATATGGCCTAGTTATATATGTAAAGAAACAAAAGTCTAAATAAGAGTTGATTTCTAGGCTTATATTTTCGAGCATCTGAAAATAGATTCCCATAAAAAGAATAAAAACTTTCTTTTCTCTTTTCTTGGCTAGCAGTGGACGGCTGTGACTACTTACTATAACGTGGCTCGTCAGCTCTGGTTGGATATTTATATAAAAAAAGACCTGCCTCATACCCGACTAGAAGAATCTCTTGTACTTAAACTATTATTCATGTTTTGGTTGCAATATTTTGGTCAGAGCCCTTTTACTCGTCAGAATGTAATTTTCGACTATTCGCTACGTTACAGACAATCGCGGAACGTGGGTGGAAATGCCCGAATTGTTTTTGCGTTGGATACTAATCAATTCCTTTCATCAAGCCTACGTCTATCGTCATTTGTGGGCGATTTATCAAAGTCGTCGTAGATGCTTTGTACGCCTTCCCCTTTATCTCTCCCGTATCTCCGCTTGTCTTTTGAGTGCTTAACGGGAACTTTAGTTGATTACTTAACCAATCAGTTGGAAGTCCCAGTGACTCATCCGTCTATTTTTAAACGTTTCGGCCCCGACTAAAATATTTCAAACAAATGACCCTATTACAGACAGTTTTTCTTTCGTCGCCCCTATACGCTGTGCGCCCAGCGTAGACGCTCTGTAAATGACATCTACATAAAACCATGCCAACTAACAATGTACATGCACTATTTATTTTCTTGTCTTGTTCTATAAACACAATTATGATATCGTCATGAGTGATTTTTATTTATGAAAATGTAGTATGATTATTTCAGATGTTGTGGAAAATTTGTTCTAAAGCTAATCAAGTCATTATATCAAGAAAAATAACCACTATTTTTCTAAAAATATTGCGTTTACCTTGCATTATTTACGTAAATATTAGTTACTATACTAACTCTCTAAGGGGGTTGTGTCGTTTGTATTTATCACAATTTCGATTATGAGGTACTCTTCCAAAATGGAACTCAAAATTATTTGTTTTTATCTTTGATTGTCTGAATATTACATAAAAATCGATTAACGGATCTTGTATACTTACAATCCTTACTCTAAAAATTTTTTTGGATACTTTTTTCTTCTAAAACTAAAATTTATCTTTATTTCAAACAAAAAGTATTGATTAGATCACAGATTATAGATTTTGTAAAACTTTTCCGACCCATATTTACAAGAAACCTATCGTAAAGAATCGTATTGCTTTTTTGGAATTTCAGTATTTTGGGGTATTTTATTTATGTCTATCAATATCTATGTATATTAATCTTATGATGAGAAAAAGATTAAAAAAAATATACTAACGATAGAACAATATAGCAACACATATAAATCTTGTTTTTTGGCGGAATAGCTGACGAACCACCACATAAGCAGTGTTAGCAAGTGGGAAACGTTGTCGTCCATCATTGATATTTTATGTTGAAGGCACGCGGCAGACAGAGCTACAACGCGAAATAATTTATCGGCTGGTTCAAACAAGAGGCTGGTAGCTAACCACAAAGTCCAGATTAATAGAGATATTAATGCTGGTAATTAAAGTAATGGAAAATAATGTTACTCATTATGTAATACTGAGGCAAAAGTCTACCACCAAGCCAAGACAATCCAAAAAATCGCAACACTGATAAACAGGGCTGGCATTGAACTTTATATAGGTCCAATAAATATCGTTAGAACTTAATAGATTACAGTAATTCGAATATTACGAAGCGTTCATAATCTGATGGCACGCGTGGATTCTAAGTGATCGACAGAGTCATGAAACTGCTGCACGCGGGTAGTACCTGGATAGTGACCGTTAGGGACAAAAAATTCTTGAGCACTTCCGTGCTTCGAAAGGCACGCTAAACTGCAGTCCTGCTTGTCGTCGTTGATAGATGTCGTTGAGCTATGTCGTAGGCCTTCGGGCGGCATAAACTTCCGACATTTGCGTTAGTCCTCCACTACTTGCTGTGACAGCGAGGATCATTATTGCTTGTAAACGTTTTGGGATATGAGGAAATATTCTCGTAAAATAAGATTTCATCAGCGAACAAACCGAGTTACCTACGTGTCCGGATATTTTTATAAAATACTCGAGTATGTAGGTGGCTTAAGGGTATTTTTATACTCTGTTACAATACGATTTTTTGGATCATTTGCCAAATGATAAAAAGTGAATCAAGAGAATATTATAATCTACATAAACGTACAAGTGTTAGAAAGTCTTGGTTCATTTTAGAATTATTTTTAGCATGAAATTTGTTACGTACCTAAATTCCTTTAACCATGATGATACAAATAAATATACAGGTATCTGTATCAAACGTCGAGTTCAAGACTTTCTTGAGTCATGTGGAAAGCTGCGGTGTGCTGCGCACGCGGAATTACCAAACAGCTACGCTTCGGTACCGGGGGTACCTCTGTCTGGCCGCCTTATTAACATTCACCGTCACACCGTGAGCCGTGAATAAATCACGCATTCCCCGTTGGCGAGAAAACCACTATCCCAACCGGCTTATAAACGATCGTCAGAGAGGCAATGACACGATACATCGCGCAAACAAAATCAGTCGATGCGTTCTACTGATGGATTTCTGCTGGGATGCTTCCCTAGATTTACACATAGGATATGTTACGGTCTCTTTTTACTTTATAAACAATTTATTTTTATTTAGGATGTTGGTTCTGCACTTTAGACATGTTCGACTTATGTTCCAGTTTTGAGTTTTGATTGACTTGTGTAATGCAGATATGTAGCTAATTCTTGTTTATGTTATCGATCCGATATATTCAACAAACAAATGTTAAAATAAATTTCCGAATAAACTTCGATAATGTATATAAGTGGACTGTTACGACATAATAAGTGGAATCGTGGCCTCAATCGCGTTAAGTTTGAAACTGTGGGATCAATATCTGGTGTGAATTGAAAATTTGTTTGTTTGTTTCAGTCACAATGGTGGTGGGCGACAGCAAACGTACGTCCAACATCATGGACGGCATCGAGAACACCGGGGATGTTCGTCTACATGACCATCGTCTGCGTCTCAAACAAAGGTAACAAACGTTAAATCTCATAGTATACCTATTGCACGTGCATGTTTATTGGATTGAAATTTGATTCAGAATTTTTACTTGTGCGAATAAAAACGATGACGGTTCACTAAAAAGTAGGCACATTATTTCCAAAGTTTGAAATGAAGCCGAACTAAATATGTAGAAGGTAAAATTAATTTGCAGCGCTATTATTATTATTTGTAATTATTTTCATTGAAATGACAGCAAAAACAAAGAAACGTTTAAACAACTCGTTGGGTCAAATAATAGTAAAACCTACCTGCTACTGCATAATTATTATAAAGTCAAACATTATGTTATTGCGAATTATTTCATGAAACGTTTTGTAATATATTTTGTATTTTTCCATTATGTGATCATTGCAGAATGTAATCGCTTCCCGATGCCTTGCGAAAATATTCCGATTCGGCCATGCTATTAAGTGTCAAAATATTTCGGAATACCATATGAAAACTCTTTAAAAATGTTTTAACCTTTAAAAATATCAGTGCCTGCACATAGGCTTTTCCGGCCTATAAGGACATGGTAAATCTCGCTAGTAAAATTGGCTCTCCAACGATGAATTACGATATTAAATAAAATATAAATTAATGTTAAGCTTCGAAGACGATAAAAAAAAAGCAATGACACATGTGGAGAAAGCAGTTCAAGGATTCGAGTTATGTTCTTACAATCGTTTCCAAGAAAGTGTAGGTAGGCGGTACTTTGACCAATATAGTTAAAAGACTCGAGATATTTCTGGGCTTTTGACGTAATAATCGATGGATGACTATTAATTATTCTGTGAATTTATGAAGACACGTAAAGCTCCATAGCAAATTAGTCAGCTTCGATTTAAATAATTTTACAATATTCTTAGAAAGCATGTACACAATTTACATACGGCTCTGCCTAGGTTTTCGAACTGCATATCATCCCTTCTACATGTTTTTCACAAGTGGAATTTTTGCTGTTCCTAATTACATACATTCGGACAACAGAGTGTTTTATCCTAATACTAAAATAAATCCTAATAATAGTAATATTCTTACAACATGAATCATCAATAATTTTATCATTTTTAAACAAACACTTATCATCCACTAATCCTGCTTATACTTACTTAACTAGGTTATGAAATCTGTGATTATTCTTAAAAAAAATATCGCGTATCTAACAAAGAAGAGGTTTTTGTGAGATGTGTAGATAGTGAAATTCGTAGGAATAACATATTTTCTGTATTCCGCTCTCTTTTTATTTTTAAATAACAAGTAGGTCATAAGTACTTAGAGCAGCGCGTACACTTTGAATTGCAGTGTTACGTATTGTGATATTTTAAAGCTTGCATATTGAAACGAGTTTTTAGTATTTTATATCTTTTGAAATGTGTATCTTGTGTACACTGTTTTCTTTTCTATGATTATTTTTTTGATGATTTATTATTAACATTTGTGTAAAGCACTGTACCCTGCCTAGAAAATGTATCGTAGGGCCTAAATTATTATGTACTCGTGTGCCTACGCTCCAAGCGTTGAGCTCGCGTAGGCGTAGAGGTTATCAGTGACGTCACGTCTACGAGGTGTTTGCTAGCTTGTGATGTTCAAGTGTTACCTGCCTCTCCATTATAAATAGAGGAAGTAGGTCACGGATATGTAGACGAAAAGTGTCAGCATCAAAAAACGTTTGTCGTCTTTGTTGAATAGGCTTTTCTATCCTTTGTATTCGTATTATCGGTTACAGCTAATTTTTTTTTGCATTCGTAATTTCCTTACCCATCTTTCATCTTCGTCTGTCGTTAATCGAGACACAGACATTTCCTGTATTCGTTGGTGTAATAAAATTACGTATCATTTCCAATACCTAATACAATAATTAGCTGACATGTCAACACATAACGTGACTTATTAGTTATACGCCTTAAATAAAATGCCACTCGTACATTTCATGTTTAATTTATATAAATGTCAATGCAGTTTCCGCTTGTTGTATAATAAGTTTAATTTGTAATGGATATTCATTTATTACTTCGGAAGATAGAGCCCTGCTCGGTGTAAACACATTTCACCACGAATATTTCAGATAGTACAAAGTTGAATTTATAGGTGGCGCTCTTATCTTTTGATACAACAATATGTTTATTGACAATCATGAAATAGGTAAGAGCGCTACATAGTGTCAACCTAATCAAATTTACCTACAAATACACGATGCATACTTGTCAATACATATATTAAACACCATGCAAATGACACAATTTCTTTGTGTACTTGTGAGGTTAAGCAACTGAATTTATAAACAACTTTCAAGCAGTACTTTATTGTGAAGATTTATAGGGTTGCATTTGATGCTGTATAGTCCATTCTAGATTTTTGACAAATGCCATAGACAAAGATTGTAAAACCAACAATCGTACCTTTCTTTCTATTTTGAGATGGCACATATTATATACTTATATCTGAAATAATTATATTTCATATCTTTTTCAAAAACTATATCCCTATCACCCTGGTTTCTAAATCTTTATTTCTAATTTAAAAACTGCATGCGACAACCCTGCTTGTAAACAGAGTCGTAGTTTGCTATGTAAACATTTGCACTGTAAAATATCGCAAGCGCTGGCAATTCACACCTCTGCCATGAATGCGTTCCAATGATAAATGATTTGCCTGTCGCCCTGTGCCGTTCTCGTTTGTTAGTAGGTGTAATGTTAATCTGTTGTCGCCGGCCAATGTCATGCTTTGCCGCACTTGCACTTTCCTATTTGACAACTCATTTAATTGTCCCTGGTCACGTAATCCAAAATATATCGATCCATCTAACATCTAAAATATATTCATTTACGACTTACTTGAAGAATTTTGTGATGTGAGATTATTTTTTGTGTTTTAATCAATGTAAATTTGGAGAAATACACATGTACTTCATAGTAATATTTATTCTTTTTTAAAAGGACTAGCTTATATCTATTTTTATAAAATGTTTATTGTATAAAAGACAAAGAAATACTAACTAACATCGCTTTGAATAGAACAATTACATTAAACTTAGATAAATCCCTGAAAAATTTGGGCATGTTAATTCAAAGTACGTATATTTTTGTTCTCAGGTTCGACATAGTGAGAAAGCTGGGCCAAGGCACCTACGGCAAAGTACAGCTAGGAATCAATAAGAAGACGGGTCAGGAAGTGGCCATCAAGACTATCAAGAAATGCAAGATAGAATCGGAAGCGGACCTTATCAGGATTAGACGCGAAGTTCAAATTATGTCTTCCGTTAGACATCCCAATATTGTACATATCTATGAAGGTACAAGACATAAATTTATTTGGTTTCCTAAATGTGTTGTGGACTTAGTAGTGTATTTTCCTTGTTCATACCTAACAATCAACAACTGTCTCATTGTACTCGGGTTTTCTGTCGATATGAGCAGGACAATGATTTTTTAATAATTAAAACATACGTTCACACATAATTGATGATTGTAGAACGAATTTAAAGATTTATTTGAGCCGTGGTAAAGAAACACAGGTAATTACATCGCGTCGTAACATTCCGCGTCACAGTTTTCTGCGTAACAAATTTGGATCGCGCCAATTCACAATTTTATCTCTCTGAAATTAATTACAATTTATTAATTCAAATCATCTGCGAAAACATATAGGACATTCAGAATTATAAGCAACTGGTAATTAATCTTATACTAATATATAAAGCTGAAGAGTTTGTTTGTTTGATTGTTTGAACGGGCTAATCTCAGGAACTACT
>DWJN01004217.1:0-12653 GCA_018248895.1 Carystus phorcus
AGTGTATTTAGTATCAGCATTGCACCCGTGCGAAGCCGGGACGGGTCGCTAGTAATATATAAAAATGAATGTTTGTCTATATGTCCTTTATAGACTCTGAAATGGTAGGAGATAGAGCACAGATGGCTTTAATAATTGTTCAGAATTGTCTAACGAAGGTTTTGGTAGCAAAATTATATCGATCGGACACAATGACATGGTTGATGAACTACAGTTGAAATGTTGATTTTTTGATATGCGTAGCAACGCGCGCCCCGTACAACTAGTACTAAATAAATAAAAAGAAAAGTTTTTTCTTTTGGTACTGTGGTATAAAAGAACTCAACAAAATATTAGTCAAATCTCAAATGGTTACTGTTACTAATAATGTTTCCTACTTGTAATAAATAACAATTTTATCAATGTTGTTTACGGAATGTTGTTACTCGAGAAACGATACATTAATTAAATATTTACTTAGACATGATGTATGTTTCTTATTTATAATTAAACAGATAATAAAAATTATGTCTTAAACGATACTGGTGAACGCATACAATATCTTATTTTATCTGTCGGCCACAAACATAACATAATTAATAGTATAAAGCTGAAGAGTTTGTTTGTTTGAACGCAATAATCTCAGAAACTACTGATTCGAATCGAAAAAATATTTTTGTGTTGGATAGTACATTTACCGAATAAAGTTACAGACTATAAAACATAAAGCTACAATCAATAGGAGCTAAACATTTATGAGAAATTACAAAAAACGGGATACATGTTCGAAGGTGAAACGAAGATCGCCGATTTTACTCATAAACCTTTTAATTATTTTTAAGTCCGTGTTTACGACACTTCCAATTGATCGAGTTTTGGATCCGCTATTGCTTTTTATTAAATCTATTATACTATGGCGGACATGATGCGTGAAAATATATCGTTTTGTATATGCCGTTGCTCATGACCAGAGAGATTAAGACCTGTCATTCCTGTCAAGTATTAAGACCTGTTTTTATGATTGTTTTATTAAGTAGTAACTAAATTCAAGAAAGATTATATCATTGATACTGTGATGCAACTGTGTTATTATTTACGGAGCAAGAATCCCATAATACACGAACTTTTGCCCGCGGCTTCGCTCACGTTATTAAGAAACTTTCATCTTCTATTTTATCCCCTCGGGAGTAGAATTAATCAAAATCCTTTCTTAGCGGATGTCTGCGTCATAACATCTACCTGTATGCCAAATTTCAACCCGATCCGTTCAGTAGTGTGGGCTGTGCGTTGATAGATCCCTATGTCAGTCAGTCAGTCACCTTTGAGCTATATATACATATTTAGATAATTATGTTCACTTTTACTAGTAACATGTCCTCACTTCGCCTCAAACCTCTATGTTAGTACTTCCTCACTAAATAGCTATATTTTGCTTTCAGGTGTTAGTAGTTAACTACGAGTAGGTACTTATTTCTTATTACTTATAACAAACTGTGCCCGCGGATTAGTTTGCGTGGAATTTAATAGATGATATAGTTAAATTTAAAATTAATAATAGTCAATTTTAATTAGTCACTGGAAATAATCAAACAGGGAACTATTCGCGCTTGACAATAAATTTATCATGACCTTGATCAATGATCTCGTTAAGAGCAAAATAACGAGAACAAACATCGATAAAAAAAAAACAAAATCGATTTAAGATTTTTAACCTGTGGTTATTTATCTATAATTGATTTAACATAAATATGTAACGACGGAACCCTTTCCCATATTAAACGTTGGTTGTTTTTAACGCTGTCTGGTACGATGGTTCACGTTACAAGCTGTAAAATGTACTAGCATTAAGCTCGCCATTTGTACCGTAATGTATTAATTGTGGTCAATAAAGATTAAATAAATATAAACAAATATTACTTATATCCATATTAAAACTGTAACTGATCGCTGTTTGTACATGGGAAAAATATTTAAAATTTCATAATTGGGGCCTTTATACACAAGGAAACTTAAAACATGTTTTTTTATAATCTCATAAACTGATTATTCGATTTGAATGCAGTTTTCAACATTATCTTTTATCGGGCTTTACTTAACATTTTTCATTTAAACCGGTTAACGAATAAAGAAGTTATGTCCATTTATGTCAATTATTGACAGATTGTTAAGTGAAAGGAAATTGGCCGGATCACTTAGCAATTAATAAAAAAAATACAATCATAAAATCTACTAAATAAAACACTTCAAATGTCCTTAAATACAAATTCCTTTTAGCTTCCATATAGCAATGGTTACCATAGCAACAAACATAGCAACTATGCCAAATTGTAAGTGAGTAAACGCTTGTAATTTTCAATTCTCTTAGTCACTATAATAAGTTACCAAGTTTTATTTTTTGACACCCCAAAAAGTATTTGCCAAACAATAAAAAAAAATTGTAACAATTCAAGATAAAAAATTTCCTCTTATTCTGTCTGCTTGTAACGCTTCGACACCACAATCGAAAACAACAAAACACGGTAATTTACAACCGCAAGAGGGAGCGTTCGGATGTGTGCACTAAGAACGGGCCGAAAATGGCTCAAGATGGATGCCGTTTTCAGAAATATAAAAAAATATATATGTTTTCAATCTACAGCAGGTTATTTTCAGTAACACATTTTTCGCAGAATGAGAATTGTTAACTTAGAGATGATTTTTGGCGGTTCTTTTAATTTTAGTAAATAGTAAATATTTCAGAGTAAGAAATTATCTGTCGTTGTTTATTTAACGCAAGAAAAGTGCGCTCCTAAAGACAGTAAAATATTAACTTTTTTATATCAATAAGGGCTAGATCGGTCTTTCAGATTCAACATTTTCTGAAGATAAGATGATAAAATTCAAGCAAACTTAATAAAAATATGAAACTACTTGTACAAAATTAAACCTAGTTACGATAAATTATAGTTAAAAATACTGCAAGAATAACTTACATTAGTTCTTGCGTGTCTACCTCTTATCATTGCCTACCTTAACAATTCGTAAATATTACTAAAAATAGGTAATAGTAATTGTTACTTAATGCGTCAATATTAGCAAAACAATACTTTGTTTCTTTCTAATGGTTTATACAACTCATTATGTTATACTAAATTATACATACTGACCCACTAACAGTTTTACTTTCTTTGCATTCCACATTATTATTTATTTTTGAGTAACACCAAACAGTCACAAAATTTAAAAACAGAACGCAATGCTCTTTAACGTAATCTAAGCACAAACGAGGTGAGACCGAAACGATTACGTTCGCTTCGTCTATGACTAGGAGTGAATGTTGCTGAATGGACGAGCGGTGTGAGCAGTGGGCTATAAGTTCATGGCTGAACCACTAGCCCTACTGCCTACTGGCCGACACTGGTTTACTTCGTCGGGTTTAGTTACTATAAATAGTAAATAGTATTCGCCATAAACAGGTTTTTTTCTCACGCGTTTATTTATACCAATTAGAGACGTATTACTACGTATTTAAATTGTAATTTTATAGTGGACTGTGACTACGATGTATTTTATTTTATTAATTATAATATATTATATTTTTATATGATTCAGTTATAATGTAAAATTTTAAATGGCCGTGACTTCGTCCGCGGAAGTATTTAAATTCCAAGAGGAAGGTGTTCGGTAGGTTAATTTTGCAAAATTCGTTTTCAAATTCATACCCCCCTCCCCTCCCCTCTTAATATACCCCTTTAAAGAATGACGTTTCAAAAATCGTTTTTTATAGCTACTGAACACTATATAAGGTACCCCGGGTGTGTTCATGTTTCTAGTTCCAATGGTCCAGGCTGTGTCGTCTGTCAGTCAGATAGATTTGGGTTCTATTACGCAAACGCCAGCTACGAATCAACTGATTGTTAGTCATAACGCGACATCAGCGACGCGTTGTGATCAAAAAATGGTAAATCGAGGAGGATCGTGAAATCATTGTAAGCACTATTACACATAAAATAATACTTTTGTTAATTCGATCTTTTGTAAAAGTGTGATAAAAATTATTTAATTAAGTAAAAAATTCTTATATTTTGTTTTCATCAAAACGATATTTTCCGTTTTTGAAAACCACTACCTAGTTCTGAAATCTTATGCGGAAAAATCTTAATTATTCGATTTGACAATTAAAAATTTTGAGCGTCATTTTTTCTTAATATGGTGATGGCGTAGCATAATATTATTATTACACTTTTTTTTATTTTATGATATGCACACGAAACAATTTTTTTGTTTTAATTTTTAGGGCCTGAAATATATATAAAAAAATTACCAAGCAGTCAGTAAAACTCACCTCTAGTAAATAACAAATATCTAATCACAATCACTTTTAACTTTTTTAGTCGATGAACCTCACACAGAACAGAGATATTTTTTTAAAAACAAATCACTTTCCGAACGTTTCTGGCGCGAAAATAACGGTTTAAAAAATCAAAACATCAACGGAACGCGTCCGCGCGCCATTGCGACATGCTACGATAGAACAGCTGCTTGCCGCATAGAACATTATATTGTATAGAAATGGCACAGTATCAATCATACAATATGAGATAGAGGCTATGAACTCTGTAAGTAATTAAAGTGCATATACACTTTCCGTATCTACTTTTAGTTATTGCCCGCGGCTTCACCCACGTGGAAGTATTTTGATTTTACGCGAAAGTTAACGTCTACTACATAATCACTCGGTCCATATCGCTAAAGGATCAGTTTTGAAAAAATCATATTATATCATTTTCATTCCTTATTTACACTTTTCAGGGTAGATTTTCAGAAAAGTAAAGAAATAGTAGTTTTTTTATTTATAACCAGGTATATTTTTAAAATAAAATCGTCCTGCACTTAAGTTAAAACCTTGGGGGCGCGAGCGTCCCTGATAAAGTACTAGGGAGTTGATTTTTGAAAAACTCTTAAATATATATTTCACTATTGGTTCGTTTCGTCTAAGAGCTACATATTCATTTCCATAAAGACGTTTGCTTTAAAATAGGCGGACTGGCTGTTTATGCAGCCATTTCACGCAAGTTTATACCCTATAAGAGTAAAAAAAATATAAGATATTGCCTATGTCACAATGGATCACTCAGAACAATGTCTTTCTATGTGAATATATATATCTAGTATGTATTTTTTTGTAAAATGTACGAATTAAATAAATTACAAAGTTATAGAAAGACTGAATTAGCCTTGAATCATTCAATAGGGATTAACTCCAATAAGATGATTTAGTTCATAAAGAGATTTCCATTTAATTTAAATATAACATTGTTGAGACAACAGTTTCAGGTAATATAATAGTATCGCGAATCTTTTTATCGCTATTCATGTGCTCTAAATATTGCAGAATCATATTTTGTTATCTTGTCAATAACTGTCGCAGTGTACGTGATGTAAAGAATTTTAGAAGTCATTTTATACAACTCGAGTTACAGCATTGGGCCTACATACGGTCTGACAAGTGAAACAGGTTTAAATTTATCACAATAGTTTCACGATGAATTGGTAAAGGTACGCTTCTTTACGCTGACAGCACAGCGGTAGGTCAAACGATTCAATTAAAGAGATTGTTTTGGTTAAGCGTAATTTTAAATATATGAATACAGAATGTTCATTTTAATGATATAACTATTACGAGGGACATTTAAAATCTCCCAACTGTTTGAGAAGATTAATATCATTATTGGACAAAAAAGAAACGCCCTCCAAAGTTGATATAAATTGTTTGCGTTTAATCATGTAGTACTATGAATACTAAATTAATGCGATACGATATTTAAAATGTTAGTTTTTCCGTACAGATTTATTGTTTATAATGAAACATTAATTCAACAAATTTTGAATATTTCATTGCAAAGCAAAAGAAAATATTAATAGGATGGAAATTATTTCCGGCAAATCTTTTTAATAATTCAATATAAGCATCGAAAACCATAATGAATAATGACGACATTCGACATTATTTTGTTTACTGGTCATCAACGCATGGAAAATTGTCTGGTTGTGACCGTTTGGTTGGCCTGGAGGAGATCGTCAATATTGTAAAGTCGTTTTTGGAGATAACGGGTGGGAATAACATGTTTATTATTACAGTTGTTGTTTTGAATCTACTAATGAGAACGAAAAGCTGAATACTATGTATTCCTTTACGCCCTTTGAGCCCCGAAATATCAACAATTATTGTTCCCTATCTGTATTTATGTATTGATAACAGAGTCGATACCGGTCATTGATAGGTACAACTCCGGTTTCATAGACAAAATAAACTCGACGACAAAAAGATAATTTTTGACAACATTTCGCGTTTATAATGGATTCTTTAGATTTGTTACGATCCCTACAACACATAGAGAAGTTAATTATAATAGTTAAGATAATAGTTATTATCGTGTTTTTTTTTTAATAATAAAAAAATTGCATTGTAGCATAGGTTCCTTGAATGGACTATAACTACCTGTACACAGAGCTATTTATAAGCCATTTCTATTTAATAGCGTAAATAGAAATCTATGGCGCTAATTCTATTGTAATGGTTCATTCTGTTCATTCATAATCAGTGGATATAACACCAAGACATCTTTATAGTTGTTTGACCTCAGATTGCTAAAAACTGAAAAAGATGTTACCTTTCGCTCATAGATAAACGGTCATTGGAATATATCATTTTCGCGCTTAAAATTGATGTTTTTACTGCGTAAATGTGTGTTTAAAGATGTTGATCATAATTATTACACGTTGTCGTATTTAGTTAACATGAATGAAATTAATTATTTTTATAATTTTGTAAACTAAAAATTGTTAATATATAAAGACTTTTTAATTTCGTTTGGCGTATATAATTTACTACATAATTAACTAAGTATTAAAATTGTAATCTAGAGAAAGATAAAATACTGTATTTATCGAGTTTGAATATTAAAATATGTACACATTATTTTGAACAAAAATGGCGTCAATATTTTATTTTTTATTTTATTTTATTTTAAGAATGTACCAACAAAATGAATACCCAATTACACATAATAAACACAGAATACAATCAAAACATGGTAAGTATCATTTCAATTGTATTCAGGCAATCTATTGTATTTTGTTTTCACAATACCGCTATGTCAACTCTAAACTACTCATCCAAGCAACGTTGGGTAAAAGATAACATTTGTTTACGTAATTTTTTTCAACGATTTAATATTATGTATTGTTAATGTAATAAATTTGTTGTTGATTTGGATCCTTCGATTGACGTAGAGGGCACCACTGTTCCATCAGATTGAAAAGTAATGTGCTGCATTTGTCGGATATACCTATACATAAAAACAGGATGTGACTCAAGGCGGATTTATAAACATAACTCTCATAAGCTTTAAAATCTTTCTACAGTCTTTTTTTATGTATACACATAGCCAACAAACCAATAGTTGAGTTACAATTTTGCAATAGCTAAAGTCGGTGGTTTTCAAAAACCCAATATTTGTGGTCGCAAACTACATAAATATAACGTCATTAAAATCTGTGTTAACCCATTTTTTCATGCCAAGAACGAGATTGAACTTGGCTGGTGGTTACACTTCTAAATTTAAGGAACTCGAAATTACAGAATTAAAAACACATTAATAAATGAAATATGAAATTAACTGTGGTTAGTTTTAATATGTGCTAATGGTATATGATCACCGCCATCCAATGATGATCACGGTCGTTATTTACACATTATCGATTAAGACCTTAGCAAAAAATGGACTTCATCTATGATGATTTAAAAATGGAATGATTGAAAAAAATTATATTGTGCAGTGTTAAAGAAAAAATGGTATGGCTATATACCACAACAATAACAAATTACAAATAACATAGATTACATATTATATATTAGAACAAATAAAACACCTATTATTAAGATTTGGGTTAATTTTTTCTTAAATTTGAAAAATAAATCGCAAAAACCATTAGGGCCAGCATTTTACAAATAAAGCGTTCTTTCTCAAAATTTTATAGAAGTATCTCTAATCCAGAAATTATTTATGGATCTTGGCGTTTTTAATTCGATATTCGACACACTGGGCCTAATTGTGCCCTGCAACTTAAAATTTTCAAAGATATGTGCGGGCGCGGACAATAAATTAAATATGACAGTTGAAGGAAAACTTCGTGAGGAAATTTGCATGCGTAAGAATTGTTTGGAATAATGTTTAGACAGGTCAAATCTGGTATCTGGTGGAACATGAACGATACTCATGGGTCAAGGAAAAATCGCAAGAAAAAGAAAATAAAAAAGAATTTTAATACTTTTTTATACTACCCTCAATCAAAATCCTAAACTAAAACATTTTTTTTTCTGAGAAATAAACGGAAAATTCTCCATGTTTTTGGTGCTAGTGGCTAATAACCTATATTTCTCATATTGTGTTATGACCTCGCAGATATTTTTTTTACAACATTTTAAAAATGGGAAGTATTAAATTTTTCCCTGCAGATATTAAAAGAAAACATATTTTGGACAGTGTAAAAAATATAGAAATACCACCGCATTAACAAAATACAACTAACATAGATAATGACATTAGAACAGATAAAAAACCTATGATTAAGTTTAGAGTTCATACTTTTTAGTCGGAATAGCCTGCCTGCTTCAGTGTTCCCGGTTACTTACGATGTGGGAGTCTGTAAGAGGAGAGTGAATATGCTTTTACTAAGTTAGAGCGTCCATCGTCTTAGACTTCTTCACCTCTTACCATCACGTGGGTTGATTGACATCAAGCATTAACTTATACTAAATAAAAAAAAAAAAACAAAAAAAAAATTCGTTCTTTGTAGATTTCATTCCTTCTATATAAAAACATTACCATCGTTGTATAGACGAGAATCGAACCCAGGCGTCCCACACGAAAGGTCAATGCTACGGCGCTATAGCTTAATATTATTGTTAATTAAAAAGCCTCATACATAATTTACGAGCCCAAGTAGGTCAGAAAGTAAAGGCGAAGGCAAATTGCGAGTGGTTTTGTAAACACACGCTCACAAGGCTAAGTTCAATAAGCTCTCTCGGTCGGAACATTAACGCGATATCACTATCGACTTTGATCTGAGATTATAAAACGTATGGTACCTATCTCACTAGGATTAGGAATGGGTGGTAAGAACAGACTTATCACTGATACCGATGACCTGAGAATATATGTATATCTCTGACTTATATGTCTGCTACGGCCCAGAATCGAACCGGTACCCCTCGCTTAAATGCTCCTTATAAATCTTTAAACGGTTTGTTAAATGGTGTAAAGTATAATCGTTATAGAAGCCGATGGTAAAAAAACTTGCAGACGTACCCTAACTAATTACGTATGCGTATAACAATAATAAAGTAGCTCAGATAATATTGGACAGCGATAATATTGAAGCGAGTGTACTTGTGAATGATTCCCAGTCGGGACAAACTATTACGGGGCAAATAAGGGTGTTCTAGGGTCGTGGATGTTAATGATCTGTTACTAGTGTTATCCAATTGACCTGCGACACAGAGATTATGATATTGTGATTATATAGGCTGTGGGTTACATATAGTAGTTGGAAATTAATTATTATTTATCAATCGCTTGCTCTTGGGCCGAGCTCCCTACCATATCTCACTTGTCGCTACAGCTTACAGGTCATTGCCTTCAACCCGTTAAAGAACCTTTACTTGGCACGGTTCTCTCCTCACTACTGAAGAGGTCTAGAGCATACTCCACCACACTAGTTCAGTGCGGATGACTTCTTCAGTTAATGGCCAACAGAAGTGTCGGCAGTTTTTATGCCGCTCGAAGGCCTCCGACGTGGCTTTACCACTGCTACCTATGATAACAACCGGGACCGACGGCTTATCGTGCCCTCCGAAACACGGAAACGCTCAAGATTTTTTTTTCTACTAGTAGTCACTCACCCACTGACTGCTCCCGCAGTTGCTTATTTCGTCGATCGCTTAGGATCGATCGATTAGAATAATATATTAAAACTATGGTATTGGACTTTTGGAAGGCCTCCATTTTGAGATTCCTCACTAATGTTAGCGACGTCTCTGTGCGCATACTAAAGTCTTGAATGTAAAATCTGTAGAGGTATTTTTTTACCAAAGTTTTATCGATCGGACATATGGTTGAAAATAAATAAATAAACCTTAAGCGAAGCCATACTAGCAAGCTTCGGGGCGACTTCAGTTTTCTCTCGTGACCCTTCGACAGACCAGTTTAAGAGGGACAGTTTTTTAGATACCCCAATCCATATGTGTCCACAACACATCAAACCTGTGTGTAAGCAAAACATTTTTTTACACGCTCTTAATAATTTCACCTGTATGACATCGTATGGTGCTTTGTATGACATTTTTAAACTAACTCTGCATTTCGAAATTAAACTAGTGAAAAATTATAACGATTGATATTTAGCACACAGACTTTTAAAACAGTGACATTCATTTTTTGGTCAGTAATTTCATTCTCATGTTAAGAAATATGTTTTACTTTTTACTTTGATATATTTTTTATTTAAATTATTTCGAACCGTGGTACTTCCTCAAAGAAAACTATCCTAATACAGTATTATCGTCCCTGAATATATAAGCTACACATTTCATAGAGGTAAATCGAATATTCCCCAATCTACATTTCTGTGGCACACTTAAGTGGCTAGGTAGAAGGCCTTCGATCCCGGGAGGCATCCAAACCCCGGGTTTTCCTAATCAGATCCTATGTATTACACTAGTTTACGACAAAGGGGCCTCGTTTAGTTTTTTCGCCGCAAGCCTCTTCATTCGGCCGCGCATTCTTACTATGCCACTTCTACGTTCTATGATTGTTTGCTTAATAATAAATAGAGATATAGGTATAGACTAATAAAATTAGGCACTTAATGTTATGTATAATATATTTTATTACGTAAATAAATGCCACGATCATGATTTATGTTTCCAAATACAGTAATGTCAGGTTCATCATATTTGCGTTAGGTATATTATTATTTTAGTCTTTAGGGTACGTAAATCTAACTGTCCCATAGTGGATTTGGTATATTCTAGGATTCCCTGAAAAATATTTTAAGCTTCCGCTTGGGCTTAAGTGAAATACCTTTCTTCTTGTTTTGTTGGGTCTCATGGAAAGTGGTGTGGATTTCATTCCATTTATCTATTGCAAAGCATTATGTCACACAAAATATTATAAAAGCATATAATATGTTTTGCTAGGCGTAGAAATTTGGAAGAGAGGCCGACATTTTATTTTACTATGGATTATTCTCTTTCCATCGTAATTTATTTATATTAATTTGAACCTAGTCAGTGTATACTAATTTCTCGTAATCATGAGCAATTTAGATGTTTATTACATTTTTTCTTCGCTGGGAAACGATCCCAGGACCATTTCAACGGCGTTCTAGCATGGCGACCGGAGCGGAGCTGACCTCTGTGGTCTTTTACGACACCTTGGTCTACCTGCAGGGTTTTAGAGTCTTTATCCTGTCTATATTCTTAGCCGGTCATTGGAGATGTATTAACAGCAATAATTGTTTTATCAGGGGAGGCTTAACCTATAGTGCAGGATGTGCAATGCACACGGGCGCCGCCGTCTCAGAGGGCGGCTTGGTAAGAGCATCGTCTTGGACGTTCATGGTCAGAAATAGGGGGCACCAGGGTTTTATTGCACACGGGCGCTACACGAGCTAGAGCCGCTACTGTGTTTAATCGTGTTTTAACAGAAGTTACACGCTGTCAACTTTCAGTCCGTGGTACCAGTTCCATATTCCAGAAGTGTTCCAAATTTAAATCCACAAAAATTCAAGATTAAACTAAATACTCAATGGTTATTAAGTTATAAAACAAATTATAAATACCCTCAATAACAACGTAAAAAATGGCATACAATTAAAAAGATAAATACTTGATCTTGCCCAGTTATAGTTTTATAATTAATAGGTAACTGCTTTAATAAGAGGCATTACATCGTTATTAAAGGCATTTAACGTTATTTAAATTATCCTTTTTATATTTCTAGGAAATCATTGTCTAAGGGGGATTACCTAGACAATGTATTTTAATTTGAAAATAAATGAACCGGAAAATATTATATCTAAATCACAATTTATACATTAACATATTATACATACTCGTAATTTGTTAGGTTGGTTTGAATACGCTTTAAAAAGGTAAATACGTTTTAAAGATTGTTTTTACCTATATTAGTAACATGGAAAAAGCAGCCTTTCTCTATATCTAGGCAAACAAAGTATATAAAGGAATGTTTTATATCAACAGTTATTGAAAAGTATTATTAAAATAAAATATGCAGGGTGCATTGTTTTCTTTCTATTTGCCAAATCGTTGAGGAGAGTGCTTTGGTTAAAGGTTCCACAGGAAGGTGGAAGGTGGTGAACCCTCAGATATTCAGTTCGTGTTTTTCTCCCCTATTTTACGAAAAAGGGCAAAATAAATTTAACATTTCAAGATATTTAGTACACATCATAGGGGATAAATAATTAATAATTAAATATCTTATCTACATATACTAATATATAAAGCTGAAGAGTTTGTTTGTTTGTTTGAACGTTTGAACGGGCTAATCTCAGGAACTACTGAACCGATTTGAAAAATTCTTTTAGTGTTACATAGTCCATTTATGGAG
>DWJN01004218.1:0-12650 GCA_018248895.1 Carystus phorcus
TGTCGTGGGTGCCATGGACAACACAGAAACACAATTACACACACCCAGACCGAGAACAGAAATTTAAACTCATCATTTAAATTTCGGCCTCGCTGGGATTCGAACCCAGGACCCTTCGAATGGCAGTCCGGCGTGGTAACCATTACGCCACGCGGGTCGTCGAATTATTATTAAATACTCGTGTATTATTAATAACGTAATTATTTTCATTGTCATTATAAAGTTATTATTATCATTATCGTTTTTTTTTTCATTTATTTTTCGTCTTTAAATTAAAATAAGATGTTAATAACTACCCATTACTACTATCCATTTAGGGATATGTTTTAATACCGATGGCACTTTTTATTTCCATTAATGAGACGACATGTAACATAAACATCCAAATCAACAAAAAAACCCAGTAAAAAGTTATGAAGCGACACAAATAAAAAAAAAACCATTGAGATGAGAACCTCATCCTTTTTTTAAATCTGTTAATAAAACGTAAAGAAAATACGGTAATACATGTCAACCTAGTATTTAGAAGTAGGGGCGGCTTAACCTATAGTGCAGGGTGTAAATGCACACGGGCGCCACCGTCTCAGGAGGCGCCAAGCGATATGACAGAAGCGGCCAGCCAGAGCTGTGGTGCCAGTTATCAAGCTAGGGGGCACAAGGGTTTCGAAGTTGAATCAGGTACTGAGAAAGAAGCTTACCAGTCTCTCCAGGTCTGTAATGATGCCGTGCTGGACGTACGATGACATCTCGTACTGGTCCGAGCATTTTGATAACGCTATGACTCTTAGCTGTGCACTCCTCATTCCCCACACAACCCACTGTAGTGTGGAGAGTGCAGTGAGTAGCAGGGGACGATGGGATCTTTAGCGGAATGATGCCGTAACCTGTAACAAAGATAAAAGATTTAATAATAATAAAAATAGGTAGACTTATCGGTAGATCCCCGTACCCTTAATATAAAAGTACGTTTCTTCTGCGAAATATAGGAAACATTTAAAAACATTGAGATACGAGGACCCTGTTAATTTAAAGGTTGATAATGTTAGCCTCAGACAGCAATAACAATATAGGTATACTTATTGTTATTCTTCCCCAAAATGGAAAGAACCTGTTATCAAAATCTCTTTATTTTTAGCATACTATTTTATCACTACATAGTATAAAACAAAGTCGCTTTCTCTGTCCCTATATCCCTATGTATGCTTAAATCGTTAAAACTACGCAACGGATTTTGATGCAGTTTTTTTTATAGATAGTGATTGAAGAGGAAGGTTTATATGTATAATACGTACACAGTTTCTCTGTAGTGTATTTAGTATCAGCATTGCACTAGTAATTAATAAATATTTTAAGTGAGACTTATACAGAGCCTAATGAAGTGTTCTGAGTCTACTAAAAGTAGGCTAGTGTTGGTAGATCTATCTTGCGAGGCGTAGTGAAGTGCAGTCCCAAAATTCTAACAACATTCAGGAAATAGAGCTGAGGTTTTGGCAAATTCAGGAATTTCTTAGTTCCTTCAAAATTGGGTGAACTTGCAAAATCATGCTGTATTAAAAAAATAAACTAAGTACAATCATTTAATCATTTGCGTATACACAGTACAAGTAAAAAATACCTTAAACAGTGTAATCGGCAATTACTGGCATGCAAATTTGGACAGAACAATGTTTAAACTATATCTAATATTTTAGATGTGTTATAATTAATTTTCAATGTCAACTAAGTTATCAATATTAAGTTATTACATTTCTATATAAAGTCAATTTTATCATAAATATGTCATAAGGATTGAGGTTAAATAATAAACATAAAAATTCAATAGCAACAAACGGACATATGTACATATGATAATATATTAACGCTAAAATCAATTAAACTGCAATTAATAAACATTAGATATTATACAATTGTGAAAGGAACTAGCAATAATCAGTCAGTTCTTAACAAATTTACCACTCAAGTTTAGCGTATTACATCATATTCGATGGTATTAGCAAAAATATTGCTTTGAAAATAAAATAAATTTACAAGGCTTAGGATTAATAAATATGATATTAGTGTCGCATTGTTAGCAAACCAGTGGAAAGAAACCACAAGTCACTTCATCCGATATTATAAGTGACACAAGTTACTTCATAAGCGCAATAATACCAAAAGACGCTTTAATTTTTTAGCAATCTTACTTTCCATATGATTAGTTAACAAATGTACATCTTTTCCAAAATTATTTTTCATGTAAACGTGTACATAAATTGTTAAATAAATGAATAAAAAGTTAAATTTACACGTATTATTGGCATTAAGTTTCAGTATCTATACTAATATATAAAGCTGAAGAGTCTTTGTTTGATTGTTTGAACGGGCTAATCTCAGGAACTACTGGACCGATTTGAAAAATTCTTTAACTGTAAGATAGTCCATTTATAGAGGAAGGCTATAGGCTATAGAACATCACGCTAAGATGAATAGTAGAGGAGCAGCAATAAAAATTAATGCGAAAACGGCAACATTTCGAGCTTTCCGTGCGTGCGCTGAGTAAACGGTGAAAATTACTGAAAAATCATGTATTACAAAATTGTTCGCCTCTAAAAGATCTAAATAAAAGTCCGCGACAGCATATTATGTCTAGCTTTTAAGGTTAACCCACTATAACCATTTTTATGGTTGTAAAAATAGTTCTAAAATAATAAATTATATGGCAAAACAAAGTTTGCTGGATCATCTAGTATACTATAATGTTGTAAGGATTATTAAAGTTAATCAACAAAATACTTTGTTAATTCCTTGATTTTACAAAAGAAACGCAAGCCTGATTTATTTGGGAAAGCAAAAATATTTACATAAAAACCAGATAATGCCTATCTTGATTGGGTACCTCAATCTCAACTGTCTCTAATTAAAAAGCGTTTAATATATTCTATGTAGTTTCATATGGAACTATAAAAAAACTATTAAGTTTTATGACTTTGAGTAATTAAATAAAAATTAAAGCTCCAAGTTTTTCCCTGGAATAATGTCGATAACATGGCTATAAAACGCTTAACATAAACAGTAATACCATCTAGTTGCTTCCTCGTGTATTCTAATAATCGTTTCTGAACGTAACACGGCGGCTGTGCGGTCACCGCGCCAACGACGCTACGTGTTCGGAATTCAAACTGATTCATCGGGATTCTAAAATGGCCGACTGTCAACTCCTTCCCCGCGGTTCACTCGCACTTACGAGTACCTATGTTATCCCAAACAACAGTATGAGACACGTAAATTGTTTCCAAAGTCTCATACACATTATTATTCGCGCTTCGTAACAACCTGTGATTTCTAAAGTGTGATATTTCTAAAAAGTGTTGATACACAGATAAAAAATAGATAAAATTAGGGTTACCAGATGAAGTTGTGAAATTTCCTGGGCAATTTAACTTTTCATTAAGTATATATTCTGATATTTTGCTGTTATATACTCGTAGTTAGTATGTAAAGTCATAAGTCATTCAAATTGTATTGTAAGAAAAACTCCCAGATTTTGTAAGGATAATTTTGTTTCTGATACTGCTTTTATATTTTTTTATTTCGGACATTACGTTTTTTTTGTTTGTCTCAGAATGTAAAATTCGTGTTTTTGTTTATCCAAAGTCTTCCTTATTCAGATAATCTAGGCTAATCTAGCCTGGACAAGCCGCATTAAAAATTGAACAATTCGCATAAAATCGGTAATTCTTGTGTTATATGAGGATAGTCTAAAAGAATGACGCCATGATTGGTCTGTGAGTAAATAATAAGAGGATATATCGATGGTATGTCATGCTTGAACACGGAATGAGTCACTCTGTCATTGTCAGGTCGGGTCATTCCCATGCATACTTAAGTATGAACAAGCTAACAATTTAAAGAGCACATTAAGTTTTCGTACTTTTTATGTGTACTTCTTAAGAGTGTTAGAATGTTTCAATTTTGGTACTTTTGATATGGATTTCGTATCCATTCTAAGATGTTCGTTTTAATTATAAGCTGACTCTTTCGTTAGCAGTAATATTATTTCAGTATTTTTGATGTTGGCAATGATTTTTTAAAAACAATAAAAATGTGGGTGGGAAAATATAAAGTGAACACAATTACCTTAAACGTCAAAGGTGGATGAGTGTAAAACGTATTAGAATAAAACAGCGTAAATTAATAAAAGAAGTCATTCTGACCTACCTATTGGTGTGTTTTCGTACATGCAAACACTATTAATATGCTTGTAACCCTGTATTAAAAAAAATAGTTATGTTTTAGATAATACTAGATGTTGTTATCCAACTGTTTCTTTTTTTCATTTCTCAAGTTATATTTTCAAAACTCTCTCTATATCTATCTATCTCTAATTTTTATGTATGCTATCCAGGCAATTGGAACATCTTCATTAAATCAGCTACACTTTAATAAAATGCTGCACTGTTGCGATTGAAATATGAATTCAAGAGGTAAAACGACAATTTTTCTTTTTGAAACCCACCCCAATATATTTTTAATGGTACATCAAATTTTGCTTACAAAAAATCAAAGAACAATTTAAATGGACAATGACATCAACCCATTAATGGACCGCTACAGGTCTCTCATCATCACTTGCTAAGCTTAGAGCATATTTCACATGGTCCATTGCAAATTGGTGAAGGGTTAGGTTCGTTTGGCAGAATACATAAATGAAAAATATTTAATATCAATATCATATCTGTTACGATTCAATCGAATTATAAAGAGTTACGAGTGACGTGTGATGTAGCAATTGATTGAATCGTTTGACCTTAATAATTAAATACTTTGTAGTTTACGACTTTCCACGAATATCGACATACAGCTGTTGTGAAAGCTTAGTTGTAAATAATTTGAAATCTAACATTACAAAACGAACGACAACGTTGATTTAGAAATTAGCGTTATGTGGTGTTTGTCTGATTGTAATTACTGAGCAAAGCGTTCAGGACTCGAATCATAGCTCCTTCGTGGTCCGAACTAACGGAAAACGGTGTCCAAAATAATATGGTGCATAATATATTTTTTAACGTTTCGTATTTTTTAGTACTAAATTGCCTTCAATCCTTTAATGGCCCACTACTGAGCACGGGTCACTCCTTATCACCGATATTACGATTGTTATTTACAATAACCACCGGGTCCTGTGGGGCCCTCCAAAGCAAGGAAACACTCAAGAAATGTTTGCAAATGGTCACCCATCCAGATACCGACCGCCCGCAATTGCTCTTTCAATCGCACTATGCTGCCGCCGAACCGCCGTACTATAAGCATTAATAATACAAAATTAATATAAAAAAATATCAAAAATATATAACGTAAATGTACATGTTTTTCTGAACAAAAAAATTCTTCTCTCATTTAATGGATTTACCCGTTTACTACAGGAAAATAATATACACGTAATAATGTCTGCCATACCGACAAATATTAATAAAATCTTGTCGCAATACCCGACTAAACATATTCTAATCAACTTTAAGTGCAACGGTATATATCTCATAGCACAATCACAATATAACTTGCTTAATTGAACATTTACACCGATAAAATCTCATCGAAACAGGAATTTAAATCAGGTAACATAACTGGAGTGGTCAAGTGAATGATCTTTACTTTATCACATTCCGATAAACGTAAATTATCAGTAGACAGTAGCGAGGCCAGTTAATCTCGACGTTTTGGACTTGTTATGAAATCTCTGGTTTAAGTCATAGACTATAGAATACCGTGAAATTACAAATAATCGCCCTTGAAGTTGGCAGTTGACTAACTATCGAATTATAACTATCAATAGTTGATGTATTGATAGTTGTCCTCGAAAACTATTCATATTGTGAAGTCACACTATCGACAGTATGAATAGTTTTACGTTGAACTGTGGTAAATACTATGGGTACTATCGAATGTTAATTAAAATTACTATTGATACTATCGCACTATTAGATAGTTTCAATTGTATGGGCCACTATAGCAATAGTATAGAGAGTGACGTCACAATACTACCAATAGGCCTATCGATAGTATGGCTACTTTTCCAAGTCTCGATAGTATTCACAATATATCGATTGACAATCGATTGATAGGCAACGTTAGTTGACAGCAAAAGCGTCATCGCCAGTAAAATACAAAACAATATCTATACTAATAATATAAAGCTGAAGAGTTTGTTGGTTTGAACGCACTCATCTCAATAATTACTGGTTCGAATTGAAAAAATCTATTTGTGTTACATAGTACAGTTACCGAGAAAGGCTATAGGCTATATAACATAACGCTACGACCAATATGAACTGAGCATTGATGAGAAATACCACAAAAACGGGACAAATGTTCCAAGGTGATACGAAGTTCGCCGGGTCTCCTAGTTGTTTATATGTCCATGGGCGACGGTGACCACTTGCCATCCAATGGTTTGTCAACTAGTTTCATAACATAGTTTATATATAATACGTACTGCGAAGGAGTGGAATAAATTGCCCGCGTCGGTGTTCCCGTCTGATTATAATATTAACTTAATTAGTGAATAGGCTTCTTCTAAGTTAATGCGCTTTACCACCCAACACTACATCACCGCTTACCATCAGGTTGGATTGTAGTCAAGCATTAACTTATAATGTATAAAAAAAAAAACTATAAATATATGTGTGTTGTGTATAATTTTACGCGATTACAATCAACAATACCAATGATTGAAGTTAATATCGAGTCTCTTCTCGAAACTTCCACAGGTCTGGGAGTACGCTCCGCGCGCTACACTTGTATAAACGTCTGTTTTGACGTATAAAGCCATGATAACAATGTTAATAATTACTAATAAGGTTTTATTTTAATCGTCAGCGATGAACAAATTATTGTCGGCCAGTAATCGTTACTGTCTTCACTAACTCATGTAAATTTAATTACCAATTAATATAAATATTAATTTCAATATTATTGATCAAATTTCATTATTTTAAATATTAAATTCCTAATTGCATATCGTTTTGTTATTTTTTTTTGGTTGGTTGATCTGTGCTAGTTTTTTAATATCATAAATAAATAACATACGTTAGCATATATGTATAAAGTGTTTCTTTCTTGTCTGAAATTAATCGTGCATTCTTTGAGATCCATCTCAAAGTGATAACGTCTAAGATAAGATATTCAAATCATTGATAAATCAATATACATACTGGTGACAGAAAGATAGAACTATGGATTTCCAACAATTCTTTATTTTTAGTGTATTGTTTATTATTACTGCACACGAATTTGCTATTAGTTTTAACGACATGTAGGAATTTAACGTGATTAAATAATAAACATAAATTTGTAAATAGCGATATGGCTATATTTCCATTATGTTATATTGACCTTTACTAATTCAAGTTTTAGAAATTGATGCACATACATTTTTTATATACCTAGTTCAACATCTTGGCTAATTATTGTGCCCAGAAAATTTATTTATGCTAATTGAATGGTTAAATAATATTTTTCGAGTCTCATATTCATTATTTTAATCATGAAAGTAAAAGAAAAGTCGTCTCTGTTTTCTATGATAAAAAATACTTTTATAATGCAGATATTACAAAACATTGTGGAGTTTAAAAAAAAAAATATGTGACATGTATCTTGTGAGAAATGAACTAAATAAAATCTTGAAAAAAACAAATATAAAATAAAAAAAGACAATCACAATATGGCAATATTACTCCACAGTGGATATTAAGCCTTCAATCTGCTTATGGTATAAAAATTAAATAACATAATTATCAATCCACATAATATTATACGTATTACTTTAAAATAAATAATTATTGCTTAACCATACCAGAATAGACGAATTAGAAGAAATTTGGCACATAAATAATATTCTAACATAGACAACATTTTATTCCAGAAAAAAAAATCCTGGGGGATAGTTGCGGACAGATAGTTCATGTCACGAATGTCAAACTCAGCATGAAATATTTATGAACTTTCCCGCCAAACTCTTTTTATTGGTAGAATATAAATTCTAAACATCTATTCTAATAAATAGAAATATAAATACAGATGACATTAACACGTAAAGGAATTTCACCTCGAAGAAACGTCCATTATAGATTGTGTCAACACGATGTCTTCTAACAACCTACGCTGATTACTAATGAAGGCGAAACTTAATTTTAAATCATGTTAGTGATTGTACTATGTTTTTGTAATTATCTCATATATTGCCTTTCTATATTAGCAACAGGTAATAGGTCTATCAGTCTAGATTGATGTTTATGCTTGTGAATAATCAATATCACGCCATGTATTATGATAGTGAATGACCATTCGTTACCATCTACATGGAATAGGTTTAGGATACTAGTATTATTTGGTCTAAGAATAGATACTATTACTTAAGATGATCTTACACTTAGATAAAACCAAGCGTATTTTTCTCTCTTAAAAACAAATTAATAAATGTAAATTAAGTAGTACATCAAAATTCAAATTAAGTAGTATGTGTTGTGAGAAATAAGATAGTAGGACATAATTGTTATGATAGTGATAATAAATTATTAGAAATGCTTCAAATTTTACAACATAAGTGTGGACATTCCAATGGTTTACATAATATCCCAACGCCTACAGAGACATCAAAGACATCGTCTGTGTAATTACGTTAACAAGATCATTAACAACGCCTTCTTCATAATAAGGAATATTTAACTAATTTCTTTGTAATATTAAATAAGGCAACTATCAGATATTCAGAAACAAAAATGTGATATCATTTCTTTGTCCTGTCATATAAATTTTTCAGCATCAAAACCAATTGACTCATTAAAAACACAGGGGACGTTGTAACCTAATATGAATCTCTTCCAACAGGGTTACTTTACTTTATTTCCTTTTTTTATTCCTTTGCTTTACTTTATTCAATGTAAGGTGATAATCTATCTAGATCTATAATTTTTATATCAATCTTTATCTAGAACAGTCTTGTTAAATCTTCTATATATTCATCACGTCACGCAACGTCACACACTAACAGACATCTTTATTTTCTTAGAAATATTGAGATTAAGATGCTCTACTTTTCCCGCCTTGTTTTATAAACGTTTAAGATTTGTTTTTATTATCAAAGCCAGAGCGTGGAAAATGGTTAACAAAAAATTGTTTTATCATTAGATGCCTGTTTACTCATAAACAGAAGTGGAGAATTATGTTTTTAAAATTCAGTTGACCTACACTTGAAATTTTCATTTGTAAGTCAGTATCTTTACTGCTATTTTTGGTCGAACCTGAGTTCCATTAACAGCATAAGGCTATCAGTTATTCTCCTAGCTTTATATATTTATTCGTGGTTAAAAAACATTAATTAAATAAGTATAACATTTTTTAGGTTTTTTTTTTATTTATCTGTAATCTGTAACTATTCTATAGTCTGTTAATCTGTGTACTTCTCTTTTCCTTTTTCCCGCTCTTTTCTTCCGAACGCACACTTTTTTGCATGCACTTTATGGATCTTCTTCATTCTTACTACCGTATAATGAAATTATCTAACAGTCCTCAATAAAACATGGCCTATTAGTATACGATTACGAAACACCGGATATTTCGATGGTTTATGAATTCGTTGATCGGAATATCTAAACAAAACTGGTCTGCTTCGATACGAGAACATTTGAATATGTAATAAATTACTTAAGACTTAATGAAAATTGTTTTGCAAATGTCTACATTTATGATATTTGTGACAATACTCCGAACTGGTTACACGAGCACATAAAGCAAGCTGTAATACAGGATATTACTATACTATAAAGCCATAACATTTTTATGGTCTATGAAGCTCCTTGTAATAAACGTATTGGTTACAATTGAACTTAGAAATTATCAAATGAAAATTATATTTTATTATGATAATATTACTATACAAAATGCTAATTACGATAAATAATATAGACGGAAATTCATACGTTATTAAAATCTTATTTGGAATAACTAAAAAAAAAACCATTTCATAACCGTTAAAAAGAAAACAACTAAAAAGAGAAAAACAGGGCTGCCACTGTTTTCTTTTGTCCTATTCATATGTAGATGATCCCTGATTTATAATTTTTCTTCACGATCTTAAAGACATTCTGGTTCATGGGAAACATTATAGAATCGTTCTATGAAACAGTAAACTAGTTGTTGTTGATATTGCGGCAAAAACGCACAGTAATTATTGGAATACATGGATCGGTAACAGCAGCAATTACTTACTCGTGTCGGAGACATGGGAAGTATTAATTATACTGACTGGAACGGATTAGCGACATCATTTCATTAACTTACAATGACGCTAAGTGATTTGTGGAAATTATTATAAGGTTAAAATAATTTTACGGTGTTTACTTCAACTAGGTACGGTGTTATGTAGATTCATAATTGAAGACATGAGTGGATGAAGGTGAGATGTCGCATTTTATGATTTTTGCTGTTTTATGCATGAATGATGTTTTTTATTATCTATAAACCTATCGCTCCTATTTTTAAAATACTAAACAGTTGGCACCGCCAGACGCCTTTATTGGATCGAAACACTTAAGGCGTTTTGTAATATTATAAAATGTTTATACGAAACTTTGAAATCGATTTTCTCGAAATTAGAATTTTGTGACACATCACCTTCATCCATTCATGTCTTCAATTGTTTTTGTAAAGGCGGTTTCCTTAAAGCGTATTTTTTTCTATAACAAATGTGTCATCTTGGCGTCCCCGTCATGATATCCACTTACAAATTATTTTTTAAAAGCTTTTATTTTAATTCTCGAAGTTAACTACACTAACATAAAATAACAGCCGTCAAACCATGACGGAGGCCTTCGGGCGACTTAAAGACTTCCAAACCTCTAATTAACCCTTCCACCGATCCGCAACTAACATAACAGTCGTCAAACCATGTCGGAGGTCTTCGAGCGACTGAAAAACTTCTGACATTTGGGTTGCCCCTTAACCCCTCCACCAATCCGCAATAGAGCAGCGTGGTTGAGTATGCTCTAGACCTCCTCAGTGATGAAGAGATTCCCGTGCTTAGCAGTGGGTCATTAGTTAAAGGCAACTAGAATAATAAGATCACGTAACTCGACAAGGCGTAGATATGAAAGCCATTATTGAGAAGTTGCAATAAAAAAACGGGGTTCTGTTATGTAATTACCTATTGTATTACACTCTTTCTTCAACATCGCAATTTTTGCATATAACATCAAGCTTAACTTTGCACTATATTAATTTTATTTCTACATACTGACCGCGCTAAAGGAAACTCATTATATAAAATTCGCAACTAACGTACATGATTGCACTGTCAGGTATTTCATTAATTCCATCAATTAACTTTTTCGTAATGTCATTTACTGCGAACCAATTAATTGGATACGTGTAAAGTGACTGAGTTTGGCAACGTTTGGTGTTAATCTATTTCTCGGTAATCGATTTCACACTAAGTATAGTCTGTGTCGTGCGTTTAATCTGACTTTAAACACTTTAGGATGAAGAAAAGCGTCGTAAAAATATTTAAGTGACTTATGAATATTTTGATACAAATTTATATATCGTAAGACTGCCTTAATATCACATCTAAACTATTCTAAGGGTGCGTTTCCACCAAGGATGTGCAAGGATTCGTAGCGAGGAATGTTTGTTAAGAACCAATAGGCTCCCTTCATTTACCTGGCCTCGCTCAGTATAGCGCTAAAAAGCCCTTAACAACCTTTACGGTCATACACACATTTTTTAAAAGTATAGTTTATCTGTAATAACACCGAATAAGTGACAGTGACGTCAAGCAAAGTTATACATTTTAAAATTGGAATTGTTATCAAATAAGGTCTATATGGTCAAATTGGTTTGCTTCTGGATTAAGGGGGCCCGGATTAAATTCCTCGTCGAGTTATTTGTGTAATAAAGTGTTTTTTCTGAAATAAAGTGTGTTAAAGAAATCTATAGTCTTGGGACGATGGATGTTTGAATACTTACCTTTTGTCATGTACGGTCTATTCAAAACATATCGAATTTTACTATAGGCATATTTTATATTTATTTATGAGAATATATATATCTTTATAAAAAAAAAGTTTTTAGTGTAAAATACTTACACGCATATGCCTGTGTGAACGTTTAAGAGACCCTCCACTATTATTTCTATTAAAATACACCGCAAATGTATGTATGTAAATGTATCGCAGCACGTCTGACTAACCAGTATTATAGGTATCTATTAGAACAAAATGGCAAAGTATCGATAGTCATTACCATTATTGTGCAGTTAGTAGAGACCAACACGTGCAAATACCGTTCTTCTGATTAGGTCGCCGTGTATGGCAAGTGGCAAATGAACAAAGAGCATTCCATCGTTAAACGACCCATTTACCTCCCAACTGTTCAATTGGATGCTGTAAGGATATGTGTCATAAATTTTAATCGAATTCCTTCAAATTTTAAAAGTCTAATTGAAAGAATTTCTCAATGAAAATTGTCGTTCATAGTACACGTTAAGGCTTTTAAATGCATAACGGATATACTAACATATCTTATATCTTATACTAATACATAAAGCTGAAGAGTTTGTTTGTTTGTTTGATTGTTTGAACGGGCTAATCTCAGGAACTACTGGACCGATTTAAAAA
>DWJN01004219.1:0-12650 GCA_018248895.1 Carystus phorcus
GTTTAACTCGACTTAAAGATCGACGCTAGCCGCCGCCCGGCTATGAGCGCTCCCTGTCATAATGCCACTCCAATACCGCAAAGACTTTCTAACGGTTTATTACTTTTAATACGTTAATATTACAAATTATTGGGATTATACATATATTTTTCAAAAATGGATAAAAGATTAAGGAACTACAGTTATACTTTACAACAACATTAATCATTCATCCTGTTAAATGAACGATAAACATAGTCGTGGTAACACATAAAAGTGGTGATCTGAACCCTGTGGTATATCTCATTAACAAAGAAATATTTGCCAAAGTATGTTCAGCGACACAGCAAGTTAACAAAACAAAAAGGTAGACGGTAGCTTATACGAGTACGATATTATGTGACTGTTCACGTCACGCTACGTCCGAAACACGCGATCTCACTGCAGATGTCACGTTTGCTAGTATTATACATTGATATTTTGTAGTTTACCATTTTGTTTAAAACAGTAACATCTTACAATTCACTTCGGGAACCCTATACTCATACTTAATGAGGTATGCTTAATCTTATGAGCAATATTTAAGACGACTGAAATGCCTCAATCAAGCATATTCAAATTTCTAATTGTTGTTATTAAAATTATGGAGAACAAACACAAAAACAAACGAACAAATCAAAATAAATGTAAAAAATATTATTAAAATACCTTCACTAATAAGCTGTTGCAAATATCTTCCATATACCATGTAACAATCAATGTTTCTTTGTTTGTCCTTTATGTAATGTGAAATTGCAGGAAATAGAGCACTGATGTCTTTACCAACTTTGCGCAGAATTCTCTGAAAAAGGTTTTGGATCCAAGATTATATCAACCTGACACACGGTTGATGATTCGAAAATCGTTGATTAGCCAAAAATGCCGAAGTCGAAGACTACATTCATCAGCTTTACATGTATTTTGTCCAATATGCAAAGTATAAGTCTATTTAAAGGGTCTGTATTGGGGCTACCGTTAAATTATTTAATCTGCATACCTACTTTCAAAATGCTTAATCAAATATTCCGTAATGGGCGAACGCGGAACAATACGCTCTATTCACATCGATACTCGGGAAATCCATACTGTGGTTTCATCAATTTGCGCGTCAATGGGATGTATTAAATAAATTAAATGTAGATTAGTGCAGTTATTAATGACAGCGATGAAGGAAAACATTGTGAGAAAACGTATATAACGATGTGTTTTTGAGTAGTGTTTTTGTTTGCTCAACCTAAAGTTAACTAACGAAGTGGATTGTTACATTACTGCCCTTAAATTCACAATTTCAAAAAATACGAAAAGAATTTCAAAGTGTACAATTTGAATGTAAATATAAGAATATAACCGAATACGCTAAATAGTACTTCAGTCAATTTGTCCGTCAAAAATATTTTTACAAAGTAAAATACGATAATGTTAGAAATCTGACGGGATGATAAGATAAATTGAAAATATTAATAGGATTGTAATAAAACCCATATTCCTTCGCTCGTGACAATGATTTACATGAGCAATGCGTGGGAGCAGTCGGTTGACTGGCCAGTTATCCATGCCCTCCATGCTGGGAGCTTCCGGTTCGAACAAAACTACGCTCAAATTATCATGCGAAAACATCCTGTCCTTTGATTACTAACAAATATAATTGATAATATCATATCTACGTATTTTTAACAAAGTTTTGAAACTGACAAGTATCTATGTTAAAATAATACACTTGTTTAGAGATAAAATAGAGATTTTATTCGAAATTTAACACGATATTAGTTACATTTATAAATTAATAGCGTTATTCTCTTACAAGTGCCTTTTTACGAAACGCGACATTATATAGTAAAAAAATAAATAGCTAGACATTAATATAGCAAATTAAATAAACAGGAATTTATAAAAAAGCAGTTCACATAATTAATCGTTATTGAATTATTTATTCATAAATGGCTGATGCATTAATGGAATCTTTTAACGAGATCTAGCTCCTTGCAGATATAATAGTGAGTTTAGAATATTACTTAGCACCAATATCACGTGACGTTACTACTGCATTTGTTCTGGTTACAGATGTTGTTGCATTGGCAGTTTTAGCTGCTGTTCCCACCTTGCGTACCGTCGTTGTGGTCGTAGTAGTGGAATAACCTCCATTGGGAAGTTGTTCAACATTCTTGTCTACGTAAACTTGTTCAGAAGATTTTTGACTCTTTTCATGAGCTTTATCGTTGCTCACATGCTTACTTACCTTCTGTACATATCCTTCTTTCTGTATTAATTCATTGCTATGATCTTCAGTATGAGAAGCAGCTCTTTCTCCACTACCCGATATTCTCGTTATACCATTTTCTGAAGGAATTACTTCGCTGTTTTGATATCTTTCGATGAATCCTGATCCATCAGATTTATCGATAGTATATGAGCCGCGGCGAGGTGCTTGCTCTGGGACCCAAATAATTTCTTGCGTTAGCTTCTCTTGGACCGGTTCAGGTGTAGCTGTGTTACTCCTTAGTTCATTTTGCGTCCGAACTTGCGTGACATGAGTCCGTATTTGTTGAGCATCGCTTGGATCACTATTTGAATCGTTGCTCCGAATATACGACTCATATACGTCTTCGTTGATATTCGTATCACCGTTATGCCTTCTTATTTCGGTTTGAGTTTTTTGCACAGACTTTATATTTTGATCAATATTTACCTTCCTCGTGTTCGTTTCTTCTCTATCCAGAGGCGTCAGTGGTTCGATCGGTTTAAGTTGTCCAAGCAACGGTGAATGCTTAATACCAAACGTAATCTGTGGAGTTCTATTTATCTGCACCTGTCACACAAATGTTAAAAATATTAAGATTACCAACATGATGATATAAAACTCTTACATAAAAATATCAGGTAGAAAACGATAACACGACCAATGTGGGGAACTTCTGAAGATAGTGGACTTGCTTTTTTAATGGTTTTCTGCAATATGGGTTTCGATTTAACGGACTTGCTAAGAATATATACGAATTAAACTCTGTTGCTGTAATCCGTCCAGCAATAACTAAAAAATAAAAAATAAATTAAAAGTGAAAAAGTTTCATATTGCACAAAAGCATAAAATACTAAGTCCACCATCTTCAGAAGTCTGCCATACTTGGTTAAGAGTGACGTCACTTTATTTTTCATATTACTCGTAGTAGTACCCTATCATTTGCTATCCGTAAATTCCACAAACATACATATATACACACATACATACATACATACGGTGCAAGTTAAACAGACGCTTATAAAAAACTTTACCTTTTCCGGTGAGTAGGTGCCAGGAGCTGGTACGCGGACTCGATCATCGACAGGTATTTTGTGTCGACCCGATATTGTGTATACTGGGCTATCCAATACAGAGGGGATGCGGTATTTGTTAGGTGCTGAAATATTTAATTAGAATTTATAATTCCCCTCCTTACCCGTTGTCCTAGGTGAACGACAAACGCGACAATGCGACGCGATTCGACTCGACGCGAAAATATCAAATAGTCGTAATATGCATTCGTGTCCTGCGTTATATGGTCGTATTGTGTTGAATTACATCGCGTCGCCTTATGTCGCTCACTTAGGACAACGCCTTAGTCAACTATTTCCAAAAATGAAATACATGATTTAATTTAGTATACATAAACAAACATGTTATTAAAGTTGTTTGTTATAATTAAACAAAATATATTCAAATATAATCAATTAATATCAAACTAATATTTTACGTACCCGGTGACTCAACATACTTGTCAGTATGAATTTTAACGCCAAATGTATATTGCGGTGAGTATGTTAATACGAACTTGTATCCCTTTTCAGGGTTATAAGTCCCAGGTGCCGGAACTTTCAATCGTTCATCAATAGGCTCTTTATGTCTACCAGATATTGTGTACAACGGCGTTTTCACTGGCGTTGGAAGTGTGTATGTATTAGGAGCTACAAAAAAATCATACATGTTTTAAGTTTTCTAGCTGTGTAGTTGTTATTATGATTAAAGGTACACCCACTAATATTTGACACGACGATTCTTCGATTCACAAATTACATTAACATAAGCAAATAAGACATTGAAAACACACCGCTCAAAAACAAATCTTTATCACACAGACGTCTGCTCCGCCAGGGAATCGAACCCATCAATTGAGCTATAGGACTGGCTATGGTAGTAAACACTAATATGGTAGTGTTTTAAAAAGTGATTCGCTATGCCAGTAATACAAATCTAGTCTTCAGCATTTTAGAAAAAAAGACACTGAAAAGACCTTGATGAACAGAAAATAAAAATAATATTTTACCTGGTGTATTCAAAACTTTTAATGTGTCTGGTTTGATACGGAACGTATACTGCGGTGAACTCGACATCAAAACTTTATCAGCTTTGTCTGGGTTATAATTATTGGGTGCAGGTACATCATCAGGCTTGCTTGGATTTGTTTTGATTCTGAACGAGTACCGAGGTGCACTATCTAATAGAATTTTGTCCGCTTTATCTGGATTATATGCATTAGGAGCTGGGGTATCAAACAATTTTCCCGTATCTATTTTAGGTCTGAAAGTGTAAGCAGGGGATGATTCATGCAAAATCTTATCTCCTTTTTCTGGGTTATAACAATTTGGAGCAGGATTACTGGACGGTTTCTCTGCAGGTCCTTTGGCTCCAAAAGTATATTTTGGAGCTCCATCTAATAAACTAGGATCGTAAGTATTTGGAGCTGGTGTATTCATCGGTTTAATTTCTGGATGTTTTTGGCTAAAAGTATAAGCAGGAGAGCTGTCCAATAAAACTTTGTCGGCTTTTTGAGGATTATAAGCGTTAGGAGCTGGATTATCTATTATTTTAACAGGCTGCCCTTTTCCTGATATTGTATATTTTGGACTTGCTCCTACAATATTAGGATTATACGCATTTGGTGCTGGAACATCTGGTACTTTTTGATCACTGCCCTTTCCAGAGATAGTAAATTTAGGGGTATTAAGGGGCAAATGGGAATCGTAAGCGTTTGGGGCAGGCACATTTGGAATTTTTGCATCACAGCCCTTGCCTGATATAGTGTATTTAGGAGAACTACTAGGTAAATGTGGATCATATTTGTTAGGTCCTGGAGTATCAGGCTGCTTCATTTCATGACCTTTGCTACTTAAAGAAAACTTTGGGGTATCATCGAGTAAACGTGGATCATATGCATTAGGTGCTGGGACATCAGACGGTCTTCCTGTCGGTCCTTTTCCTGATATAGTAAACTTTGGAGATCCACTTAATAGACGTGGATCATATACACCAGGTCCCGGAGTGTCTAAAGGCTTAGCGTCAGGTCCTTTTCCATACATACTAAATTTTGGTGCATTATTTAATAGTAATGGATCATATACGTTGGGTCCTGGAGTATCGTTTAATTTATCCATTGGAGTTTTTGGCCTAAACGTATACGCTGGAGAAGATTCATGAAGAAGTTTATCAGCTTTATCAGGATTGTAAGTATTTGGAGCTGGAATGTCATTAATTTTTGCTGAAGGCCCCTTACCAGCAATAGTATATTTAGGTGAATGATCCAGAGCATGTATAGACTTTTCTGGTGAATAAACGTTTGGTGCAGGAGTATTATCAATTTTATGAATTTGATCTTTAATTCTAAAAGTATAAGCTGGTGAAGATTCATGTAATAATTTATCAGACTTATCGGGAGAGTACATATTAGGAGCTGGAGTGTCTGGAATTTTGCTTTCAGGACCTTTTCCGCTAATAGAAAATTTCGGAGTGCTATCTAGCATATGAATAGATTTTTCAGGAGCATAAACATTTGGTGCCGGTGATTCACTTCTAATAACATGTTGTTCTTTAATCCTAAACGAATATGCAGGGGTACTCTCATGCAGAATTTTGTCGGCCTTTTCAGGACTGTATTGATTTGGTCCTGGTGTATCAATTACTTTAGTAGTTGCCACTTTACCGGACATAGTAAATTTTGGCCCACCGTTCAGCATGTGCATGGATTTTTCTGGAGCGTAGACGTTTGGACCAGGTGTCAGTTCAATTTTTTCCATCAATTCTTTTGAACGAATAGAATAAGCCGGTGAACTTTCGTGTAAAATTTTGTCTGCTTTTTCAGGTTTATAAGAATTAGGTGCAGGAGTAACCACATGCTTTTCTGCTGCACCTTTTCCTGCCAAAGTATACTTAGGGCCATTTTTTAGCGAATGAAGAGCTTTTTCTGGCGAATACACATTAGGTGCTGGTGCATGATGAACTTTTACAATCTCGGTTTTAGTTCTGAATGTAAAGGCTGGTGACTTTTCTCTTAACAATCTATCAGCCTTCTCAGGGTTATACGCATTAGGTGCCGGTACCTGTTCAATTTTCTCAAGATGAATTTTACTTGAAAGGCTGTACTTAGGAGATTTTTCGCGTAGAACAGTGTCAGCCTGTAAAAATAAGGAAAAAATCTGTATTAAATACTTGCGCCAAAAATATGTTAAGCTAATTTACTTCATAAAATCTACTTTACTACGAGTATTAAATAAACTAGCTTTACTGTACATAAAAAAAAATATAATTCTTGCATTCATTATTTATTTAAGAAGTAAAGTTACCTTTTGTGAATCTCATACGTATGCAGGTAAAATCAAAAAACATAACAACAAACGTTAGTAAATGAACGATATTTACTTGATTTTGTTATATAAGTATACCTAATACAAACAATAATATTAATAATGTTGGTACTGCGAGATGAAACGAGGTGATATTTATGATTTCAGTTAAAGCTACATTGAATATATGTCGAAGGTTAGAAACTACAGACGGATGAAGTTAGACAGCGATGCTCTCCGGCGCGGGGTAGTGCACTGACTGGCCGGCGTACGGCGAATGGCGGATGCCGAACGTATGAGCCGGCGCCCATGGCAGATTCACGCACACCTGTTATTTACCCACTCCAATATTAATTTATTATTATTCATTAGCTCCATTTGGACAATTGTCAACTCAATAATAAGTTAAAAAACTTGTTGACAATATATCTTATTAGATTGTTAGTATATATTAATATTTAGAATATTAGTAAAAGATTAGAACATGATAATGTTAATCATGTGGATGAACGAAAATACAAAAACGTAAGTTATGTCAATATTTTGAAGTTAGTTTCCCTATATCAACTAAAAGCAATAGCTTTACCTTCTCCGGACAATACACTCCTGGACCTGGCACGGCTGCCGAGGGAAGCCTCAGTTCTCTTCTCGGTGCCATAGTATAGGCAGGAGGTCGTTTCGATAACACGGAAGCAGCTTTATCCGTGGTGTATGTTCCCGGCCCAGGCATGGGAGTTTTGGGCTCTATTGTTTTACCGCGGCCAGTGATGCTAAAAGCGGGAGCAGCTCTTTTACTTCCTTCTCGAGCTTCCCCGAGAACTGGTGGCATTGAATAAATATTTGGTGCTGAAATTTGAAAAAGATATACGGTTAGTACACATTTGACATGTAAATAAAAAAACAAAGTTAATACTTGTCTTGCTTAAGACCTTCGACAAGTCTTCATAATGAACGTTAATTGTGTAAATTACCATGCAAGAATAGAACTTGCTTCGAACTAATATAGAGAACAACAATGGTAAACTCAAAAGGCAGAATCAGTGGGATGAATAATGGAAACTAGTAACAAAATAATTTAGATGAATCGACTATAACTACCTACTAATGGCATAAAAACACAAATCAGCCAGAACAGTAACAAACGAAATATGACAAACATTGAATTATACAAATGGTACATAGAACAATAAGTAGAGCATACTGTCATGCAATATGAATCAAAACCACATAACAACAAGCGTAAACAATTCGAATAACAAAAGTGATATAATGAAAGAAAATAGATATGACGAATCGATACAATGATGCCAAGACAATGCTACAAAATGCACGAATATTCAGTCCAAAACCTGGGGTCTTCATGCCCGGTTGTGGCGGGCTAACACGGAGACCGATAGAGAATGCTGGTGCATGATCTAACACCGCTCGGGCTGCCTTCGTTGGCTCATAATCGCAAGGTGCTGGTGTAGGAGCCACACGTGGCGGTGGCCAGCGCCCGTGAAGAGACGCGGCCGGACCAACAGCTCGCCCTGTCGTGTCACAACCATTCTTTCACACTATGTTGCATTTGATATTAAGATCAACAACTCATTGAGCCCTGTCGTGTCACAACCATTCTTCTTTCACACTATGTTGCATTTGATATTAAGATCAACAACTCATTGAGCCCTGTCGTGTCACTACCATTCTTTCACACTATGTTGCATTTGATATTAAGTTCAACAACTCATAATTCCCGCATTCATTCATCACCAGACATAACCTGTCTTATTGCTGGAGTTAGTGCGCTCTTAAATTGAAAAAATAATCTTTTCGACCAATTGCAAATACACCACACAAATGTTCTGAGAACATAATGAAGGAGATTTCCTTTTGTTTTCTTGCAATGTTTTCCTTCATCGAAGCAAGTGATCATTGGATTTGTAGAATTATGAATAGTAAATACTCGTATTGCCTTTTACGTGTCATAACAATATACCTACAAATTAAGAAATTCAAAGCAATAAACACCAATATTTTCAACCATTGACTTGCTGATTAAGCGTAGAAACATTTATTTTAAACGCCACATTTTCCTCACCTTCAAAAACTGTTTTATGGTTATAGATTCCTGTTATGCACACGTATTAAATGGTTAGGTAGTAAAGGACGGACCCTAGATGCGAAAGTAAAAAAATATAACTTTACTGTTTAGAGATGTTAAAATTTTTAATTTTGCTATTTTGGTATATGTTTTTTCAATTTTCAATTGATTGTTAAACGTAGCTACTGACTGCAGTATTTTGCTGTTAATATTGAATAAAAATATTTCGATTCCCCGACATTATACGAAAATTAATCCGAAACGCTATTTATAGTTAAGTATAGCTAGGTATAGCTAACTAAGTATAGCTAGGTAAGCAAAATATTTTAATACAATATCATTTGGATTATTATTTTTTCTTAAAAAGATATTTTATAAATTACAACTAATTTAAAAGCAAATTTTCAATCATAACAACTGAACAAAACATACAGTAATAACTCCAGGCTAAAATATAAAAAAATATAACAGGTTGCGTTATTAAAACACAAATAAATATCACTCGTTTACCTTATACGCCAAATCCAGGGCAATTAGTTCAACAACACAAGATCCGAGATAAGCAACCTTTAATTCAACGGCTGTTTTTCAAAATTAAAAATAAGAAATACGAGTATGTACTCGATGGGAGTTGGTTGTTCGACTGTGGCTGAGCGATCGAATATGCCACTTAGGGTCCAATCTCGAGGCACCTACACGACTGACTCACCGCGCCTGATCACCTTCGTTCATACGGACTTATTTGGCGACATCGAACAAATGCAGAAAAGTGCCGCGACTCGCAATCCAATGCCACTGTATAACGATGACCAAGTAACGGGTTGCATTAAGGTACAAGGATAAATCTGGGTCACTGTAGCTTAAGTCATTCACAAAAGCTGTTTAATGTAATTTAAACCTATATGTTTGACCACTTCACTTTGCATTCGTTGCAACAGACATTGCGTTGCAATAAAAGTAATTAAAAGTTTTTCAACATGGTTATTACTTTTATTATGCTGGCATACGTCTCATCTATGTATATCTATACTCTATACTTTTTAATATATAAAGCTGAAGAGTTTGTTTGTTTGATTGTTTGAACGGCCTAATCTCAGGAACTACTGGACCGATTTGAAAAATTATTTTCGTGTCAGATAATTCATTTATGGAGGAAGGCTATATAGCATCACGCTAAGATGAATAGGAGAGGAGCAGCAATAAAGAATATTGTAAAATCGGCAAAATTTAGAGCTAACGGTGAAAGTTACTCAAAAATCACGTATTACAATATTGTTCCCCTCTAAAACTTCTAAATAAAAGTCCGCGACTGCATATGTATAGCTTTTAAGGTTAATCCACTATAGCCATTTTTATGGTTATCATAAAATTGTTTTAAAATGGCAAAACAACGTTTGCTGGGGTCAGCTAGTTCTATAATATTGATGAACCATTACCTGAACAAAATAAATGTATTCTATGATATTAACTTAGTTAGTCTTGTGCGATCGTAATAAATGCGACATTTTTATATTATTCGTATAGAGTTTACAAGGTATTTTGTTTAGTGCTGTTTCTTTATCTAAAAAATTGTAGTTAAAGGCCGAAAAATGTTTCTATACACGGAAATTATTCAATGCAGACGACATAGTTTATGCAAATCTAACTGCAGCCATGAAGTCATGACCCAGTTACAGTTATAAACGCTTATAATCAAAACAACGGTGACATAATTTATTACTTTAGCATCATTTACCTTCAAAATTATACGACGATATTAATAGTAGTATAATTAAGTTCGAAATAAACAGAACATTACATTAAACTTTTGGCACGGCCTGTCACGCAAGGGAAGAATTGTATTTGATAACTGTGAAATAATAGTTGAAGATGATGCCAGTAACGTGGGCGGCAGACTGGAAAGGCTATTCGATCTAAATTACCTCTAAAGACTAGTTTAATGGTTAACGTAAATGACAATTTACTGGAGATGTTCGAGCGAGCCATTTGCGCAATATGTTTATTACATTTGCGCTTCACTGGTCGTCACGTGCAAACCTGGGTGCGGTTATCGTAGATACATAAACATTAATAGCATTTATCTTGTTATGTTCAATTCTTACCCTTGGCCGTCATTCCTTCTGTATTATAGGTAGCTGGACCCGGGCCGGCTTTATCTTTACCCGCGGGATCTAACTTCTGCCCAAATGTGAACGCAGGTGCACGGGATTTACGGGATTCTGGTGGTGGTTTACCTAGAATGTACAATGGTTAACGTTAAACACCGAATACTTGTAACATTCTACCTGTATGCAAACAAGGATGTCTCCACGTTATAACCGCCTCGAAAAGACAAATCAACTCTAAAAATAGCTATAAAATAGAACGATCCTGCAGAATGCAATTGTAGACCAATTGTCCGAGCTGACATCCCAATCATGATCTCGTAATTCATGCCACTGTGAATTAGGCTGGCTTCATGTGCCTCACGCAGACACTGCTCACCTCGCTCACGGTCAATGTTTCGCCCACGGTCGTTTCAGATAGTCGCCAAATATAGAGTAATTTATGGGTATCTAAACGAACGACCACTCGCCACTGCGAACAGCTTTTATACCTAACTCACTCCGACTATATTCATTGAACTCTTAAATAAACTATAAATAACAATCGATGAACGTCAATAATTTGATTTGACAACAAAAAACTTGCGCTGGCAACATTATGTGATGGACTACAGTAACAAAATGATGTCACAATGTGTATGAACACGAGCAAGGCCGCTGTTTGCAGAACAGACGATAATCTCTCAGCACAACCTCCGGATGATGTCACCGCGTATACGAGAGAACACGAACAGCATTGCCGAAACTGGCGAGAAAACAATATTGACCTTCGCTTGTTAATAATGAACAAAGGAGTCATACCTTTATCAGTATTGAAGAATTCCTAATGTAAACATTGCAATACGAATACAATCAACATAAAATAACTGTAGCGTTGCAGATTTTCTTACGACCAAGCCATCGGCTGTACTTGAGAAGCGGTTTTATATTACGGAATCAGTTAGTCTATTCGTATTTATAAAGATCTATTTGTCATACATACCACAAATACAAAGGCTCTTTGCTCAGATATTTCTATTCAATACAATGTGTAGGTACTAAATAATTATCTGGATAAAGCAGCTTTTGTTCTCGTTAATACGTTAACAGTAAAATATCTTTCTATTTAAATTTTTCCGATTAATATAATTTCCTTATATAACAATAACGGAGACCCAAAAATATCCTCAACAGAATAAGGCAACTGTACTAATTTCCTCCTTTAAAGATGGCTGGCACTATCTACTTATAATAAACGTAGTGGAAAAGCTATTTTATTATCGAGCTTGCTACCATTTGTTTATTATAACCAAACCGAAATTCAAAAATGCTTTGACCTGTTATAGTTGCAGAGTTAGGCAATTTTTTAATATGTCGATTTAATAAATATAATATTATATGGCTCTTCAATTGATTTGTCAACAAATTATATAAAAATACCTATTAGAGATGGCAATGACACCACAGCTGGGCCAGGGCTGGCGGCTTCGGCTGCAATCGGTCCACGTCGTTTTGTTGGAGTCCACGGGTTCTGACGGACGCCCATTGGCCCGTCGCAAGGGTATGATCTCTTGGTCACTGAAGACTCGGTACGGACGATCTAACAAACATACAATAATATTTATTACATCATTACACCAGTTCTCTCGTATGCTTAAGTGACATCAAATCATAGTGAAAGTGTTACCGATCTAGCCGTATTCATCGATGACTTTAAAGATTTAGTCGATTTCATGATTTATGAGTAAAAGTGTGTAAAATTACGTAAATGATTATAAAAGATTTTTTTACAAAGAATTCCAATGTGAATTAATAAACATGCAACGCTATAAATTGACATCCAAATGACATTTATGTAAAAGTTATACAATTTT
>DWJN01004220.1:0-12648 GCA_018248895.1 Carystus phorcus
ACACTAAAAGAATTTTTCAAATCAGTCCAGTAGTTCCTGAGATTAGCCCGTTCAAACAATCAATCAAACAAACAAACTCTTCAGCTTTATATTATTGGTAAAGATAATATAGATTATATTCACGATAAAAAACTTTTCAATAAATTGCCTTGGACGCTTAGTTATTGAGTTCACAAGCTCCGATGTTATTAAAAATGTAGATAAAAAGACAACGAATGAAAGAATTCAGAACATGCAATTACAAGCTACACGATATAATACTTTGATGTCCGGCTTCGATCGAGTGATTTATTCTTAATAAGTTTTAAGGTTTTTTATACTGTGATGACATAAAAAAATACAGTCGTAATTACTTAAAAAACGAATTATTCATGTACATAGTTATTTACCAAATGCTTCAAAGACTTTGTACATTCGCGCGTGAACGAATAGACAATGTCAATTAGCTGTGAGAAAAATTCGAGGTATGGCCGAATGACGGCTCTTCAAAACTAAAAAAAAAAAGAACGCTTTTGTTAAAAGATGCGTTCTAATCCATCACTTGACGTGCACTTTTTTCTGAATTTATAAAATAACTTCATAGTTATATCCCAAGTAAAAACTAGTCTAGGTTGTAAATCAAATTAAAATTGTAAAATATCTCAACTCAAAGTACAAAGCTATAATACTAAACAGACATACGTACCATCAATATATTGTTTTAATATCTCGAACGTGAAGTCATTATTTTTTCTCCGTGTCAACGTATCCTATCCGCGTTTTACGAAAAATGACATTTTTATAACAAATCACGGCACAATATACAAAGTGAATTTATCATGTACATTAAAACACACATACATGTGCACACAAATATAATTACAATACAGAAACCCGTAGTTTAATGCCAAAACGAACAAGCATGAAAAACGCGTGCTGCATATCAAAGTACAAATCCTACTGATTATTTCATGAGAAAACATAGATATAGTTATGTAAAATAACATAAATTCTATAGATTCAAAGTAAAATGATCCTTAAATGCAGGGTGAATAAGTGAAATTTACAGTAACTACGCTTAGGGTGGCCACCCCTAAGCCTCGTCTGGTATTTTAGAGTTGTGCGCGGTTGTGTTGACTCGTTGCCAATAACCTGTTATACGTTGATAGTTATAACACGTTCATAATTTAGTTCAATAATATATTGTTACAATTAATTAAAAACATGCTTTGTTGTAATCTGAATTAAAGCCGCAATGTATTTTACTAAACGTAAACGGATTCGAATGAACGGATGAAGATTTAACGTAAAGATATTTAATAATATTATAATAATAGTGAGCCGTCTTCGCTTCGCTACGATATGTATTTTACTTTACGTACATAAATATCAACGTTAAATTTTTCAATATTATATCATGTTTGTATCACGCGTGTCATGTCAGTGTGAAAACAAATTCAAAATGTCATAATGGCACCTATAACTCTCGAATCCTCCAGTTATCTCCATACTAAATATGACGTCGATTCGTTGCACCGTTTGCCATGGAAAATGGACAAACGCACAAACACACTTTCGCATTATAATATTAATATAAATTATATTCTCTACAATTCTTTTGTTTTAGGTTCAGTTAAATAATTATAGAAAAATAAAATGACACCATAAAAAATATTATTTGTTTGGATAAACGTTTATTCCACGTTTTAATCAATAATTAATAGTTATATATACATTCGTAATTATAATAAAATATTTAAAAAAACATGCGTTTAATGAAACCATGTACGATATTCATAAATAGGTTAAAACGTTTTTAGGTTTTAATGGTAAGGTAGAGTTTTCGTTCACAACACTATTATTTTTCAGTGTTGCCAAAAATAAAATTATATTTAATTAAGTGGGTGGCATTGTCTTATTTCTGTCTAATTGTAATATGCCTATAGTACGCGTTTTATTGTAGGTATGTAATATTTTGTATAATTAGGCCAAATAGTAGGCAGAGAACCCCTCCTTCCATTTCCTATGATTTTCACATACTTCTCTCGCTTCATCAACTGTCATTACTTAATACATTCTCGTCGGTTTAGGAAGCTTCTCATCTGACCTTTCTTCAGGTATTCTACGTGATTGTAAAAGGTCCTTAGTGGTCTTCCTCTTCCACCATTTCCATTCGCCTTCGGGTAAATCACTACATATTATAAAACAAAGTCGCTTTCTCTGTCCCTATATCCCTATGTATGCTTAAATCTTTAAAACTACGCAACGGATTTTGATGCGGATTTTAATAGATAGAGTGATTGAAGAGGAAGCTTTATATGTATAATACGATCACAGTTTTTCTGTAGTGTATTTAGTATCAGCATTGCACTCGTGCGAAGCCGGGACGGGTCGCTAGTATACGATAACCTACTTTTTGAAGTAGGTTTAAATTCTTGTCGTAAATCATAATATTATACAAAGTCATGTGTGTAAAATAAATGAAAAAAACATGTTTCGTCGCATTTAAAAATACTTAATATACAGGGTTGTCAATTGTTTTAAAGGTTTAAAATAAAACAAATGCGTGGCGTGATGGTTAACGCTGATCCGTTCCGAAAGGTCCTGGGTTCGATTCCCAGAGACAGAAATTTGAATGATGAGTTTTAATTGTTTTATGTTGTTCAACGCACCTACAATGAGTAATAAAGAAATAAAAAATAAATAAAGAAGTGTCTATCTGACCAAATTGTGAATCATTCCCGAATCCATTTAAACACAAAAAGTCATCAAAATAGGTCTAACCATTTAGGAGATCAGTACCACACTAGGATAGATATATCCTTATTATTATAAATGTGATTAAGTTTGTCTGTTACGATTTCACGCTAAAACTACTCAACTCATTATCATGAAACTTTGTCCGTATTCTTAAAGGTATTAAAAACATGCAATTTATTAAAAAAAAAAACCAAATTGTGAAAAATGCTCTTTGATATCTTAATATATAAAAAGTACGTGTCACGGTGTTTGTCCGCGATGGACTCCTAAACTATTTAACTGATTTTAATCAAATTTTGTACACCGTATGCAGTTTGATCCAACTTGAAAGATAGAATAGCTTATATCTCAATTTTTAGTCTCAATATCAGATAGCTTACAACCCAATTTATAGTCGCCATATTATTTTATTGCAAAGTATTTGTTTAATAAATTAATTAGTTCCATAAATATCTAACAGATGGCGGTGTAAGGTAATTGTTTGTAAAAATTTACATATGTAAACCTTAGTCACAGCAACGCGTGGCCGGGTCTGCTAGTTTATTTATAGTTTTCAACGAGCGAAGCCGAAGTCAAAGTTAGTATACATATATATAAATAATACGGGTGGCAACCCTACGTACTGTAGGGAATATTATCAACAATAAATTGTTGATCACCTCGTGTCAAAGGACACAAATACATACAAACTTCCTCGTTATATCAATGCGGAATCAACATGTACCACAGATACTCGTAGGTTATAGCATAACTCACATCCAAGTTAACATAATTAGATTCGACAAATTTGGCTGGCTGACACAGATTCTTTTTAAACTGTGTTAAAAAAGAAACATAAAAAAAAGATTTAAATTTAGAATACAGTCACCAATCTGGATAATAAAATTAAAAGTAAAAAACTGTTTCAAAACAAGCTTTAAAATGCTATAAAAAACAAAATAACCTTTCCCTTTAAAACTTTTTTTCCTTTAAAATTTTTACTATCACCATAATTATTCATTACACAATTTACCTATATAATACTAGCTGACACTAGCAAACGTTTTGCAATATAAATTATTGTTTTACAACTATTTCATAATCATAAAAATGGTTATAGCAGGTTAACCTTAAAAACTAGACATATGCTGTCGCGGACATTTATTTAGAACTTTTGGAGGGAAACCATATTGTGTAATACAGTAATACCCCGGACTTACGCGACAGGTGGGACCAAGAGATAGCCGCGAAAGTCTAGGTCCAACTTTGCATATAAATACAAATAAAGTTTGTGTAAACGGGACTCGTAGCATGCCCTTCTTCATCTCCATAATCATCTTTCGTTGTCAGCAATTCTTGGACGTCATCAGCGTCCACCTCAAATTTAATTGTTCGGCAATATTGAACACTTTTTTCAAAAAGAAAAACAGCGTATCTTTGAATTCGCGTAAGTCGAGGTAGCGTAAGTCGGGGTATAACTTTACATGATTTTTGAGTAGCTTTCACCGTTTACTTTGCGCACGCAAGGAAAGCTCTAAATTTTGCCGTTTTCACAATATTCTATTATATACTATATTGCTGCTCGTCTCCTATTTATCTTAGCGTGATGCTATATAGCCTATAGCCTTCCTCGATAAATGAACTGTCTTATATAAAATAATTTTTCAAATCGGTCGAGTAGATCCTGAGATTTGCGCGTTTAAACAAACAAACACTTCAGCTTTATATTTATTAGTATAGAAGTATTTATGATTATTAGTATAGATCAATAACTTGAAGGTCTTGACATATTGCAGATAATATCCATTAGGTTAGGTATAGCTTAATTGGGTATATTAATTAATTTCATAAAGCAGCTGAAAGTATGTCAGCGTATTTTTCCTATCACAACGATGTTTACTTGGACGCGAGAGAATCTGCGAATATATAGCATTTTATATAAATACACTTTATGTTAACTAATGATACATTTTTTCGGGTTTGTGTTTTAATTTTATCTTTTTTTTATTATAGTTTTTATTTTATTGTAATCACTGAGGTTATTTGTTTATTTGTCAATAATTTATGTATTATGTATTTGATTTACTCTATTTATTATTTAATTTTTGTTAGTTAACCGGGACTATATTCAAATTTAATGATCTATAATGGCTAGTATTGCACCAATTTAAAACATGATTATTCGTATTCGAGTTGACTTATCCTTTATAATTATTATACAATAAATACAGATTATATTTTATAACAAAATCGGTCTTTTTGACAAATTTATAAATATAATTACCGATTTTTCTAAAACATGTTTTTGTCAAACAGTTCCTTTTATAGTTTTAGAAGTGTTTTTGTGAATTATGCATATCTTTTAATAAGTAACGCAAATGATAATATTGGTGTGGAATTTTTAAACCCATATTATTTTAACTCATAGTATTCTTAGCACACTTTTAAAATCTTTTAAAACATCATAGAAAGCGTGTACGTGAACCAAGTATTAGATTTCTTAAATTGGATCTAGCGCCCATCTATTATCACTTGTTTGAAAGTTAAGTTAATTAGCAAAAATAATGGCGGGAGATAATACGATCATGTTTCTTTCACGCTCGAGATAACTGTTGCCCCCGAGACACAAGTCTGGCCGTGGACGCAGTATCTATGTACCTACGTGAGTCGCCGACTAATCAATGACATTATTAGAATTAAAATTTATTTTCTATGACAAATTTCCAATATGCAAATAAGGAAAGTTCCGCCAGAGGGCATAATTCGACCATGTTAAAAGTTTGGAAAAGTCGAACATTTTTTGTTTATCTTTATAATTATTATATATATATAGTTCTGTTTGTGTGTTTGTTATTGAACTCGTCCTAAACGGTTGGATCGATTTTGATTATTTTTACTGTGTGTTTAAATAGATTTGAGATTGGTTTAGATTCATAATTCGATTCGATAGAAATTACATGTTTTTACATGCTGCAAGATAACATAACAGCAGCTAGTACTTGGATATATTCGTTTATTGAGATTACACATTTTTATATATACTTACGATACGAAACTGTACAAAAACAACAAGAAAAAATGATTACTATTCGAAAGCAGTTTGTCATGTTGTCCTATATTCATTTGAGCGACATGACTAGAAGTTATACCTAATAATGCTTATTTACTTGATGCATATCACGTCGAACAAGATATTTTTTTTCTCTTTTCCGTTGACGAAGCGAATATTATATTGTAACATGCCTGCATAATTATGCATTGCATGCCATTGCAGTAACCACAAAAAGGGAATCAATTAAAAAAAAAACAAAAAAGTAAAACCACTTTCAAAATTAATAAAATATTTTGGTGAAGCAAATTGTTAAGAAAGTAAGTGCCTTTGGTCTAAATCAATTAAACAAACTGGCACTGACTTCCTATACAGTTTCCCCTAATCGAATTATGTTATTAAGTTTGAAGGCGGTTTTACTTTTTCGTTAATAATAATATTTTATTTTCTTTGCAGCTCATATCTCCTACAGCGCCATCTAGTGACATTGTAAATCATTATTTTATATCAGTATAGTTGATGGAATTTAATACTAGATGGCATTACTAATGTGTGCCGTGTTTATGTTCCTAATTATGTTACTGAAACTACGGGTTAGAAATATTTTATTGTTTTTTTCTCTTAAATTGAATAGCCCATTCTAATCCATTCATTGGTGGTATGTTGAAAGTCCGATCAAAACAACATACAAACGTATATTTTTCGATTCATTAAATACGAAGTATCCTAGGAACTGGTGGATAGAAAAAAAAAACGAAAGTTTTATAAAATTATAATTGTATGAATTATAACCATCATTAAAATTACATAAAGTCGAGGCACAACTAATTTAAACTAAACTAATATACATTTTATCTAAGCAAAAAATACTAATTAACAGTTTTCTAATAAGTTGCAAAATCAGAAGAATTTCTTCACAGGACTGCAGATTTTTGATATTAAAAAAAAATACAATTCCGAAACTCAAACAATACCCGATTAAAAGATGTATAAATCGTAAAGTGATTATACAAATTAGACCTTACTTAAATTTCATAATACATATCATATTTATATGCAATTTAGTTTATATAACTTACAGATAACAAATGATACTATTAAAAGATTCAATAGCATAGCAAAAATATAAGATACTATAGACTTTATCGATCTTCAAAAATTTTTGACATTTCACATGAATAATGTGTCAGCAATCCGTTAAATTTTTATTTATTTAAAGCGACTGAGGTACTTATCAATAAAAAGGTTACGTATAAATGTATTCTATATTAATTTAACGGATGTATATTTTTGCTATATAATCGTGTAATCTAAATATGAACGCCTCTTCACAATAATGTTGTATTTTTTTTTGATAAAATAATAATAATAATAGTATTTCCTTGTTTTTTTATGACGAATATGCATCATTATTTTACTTTTAAACGGGATGCGTTGCCTATCATTAATTAATGAATATTTCTGATTTAAGAAATCTAAAACATTCTTTTAAATTACTTATGAACCTTAATTGTGGAGGCGTTCATTTTCAAATTTTATAATCTCTATGTGTAATATCGTGCAATATTAAGTCTCTATAATATTATGTATTTAATAATAACAATAATATTTTTATTATGGATTAATTATGTATATAAATAGCACTCATTATCAAAAGTGACATTTTTGTATTTATATTTGACGTAATAGAAATAACATTCTTTGATTATTATTTTGTATAATTATTTTTAATTTATATAACATAAAATATTTTAAACAATTCGTTGCGGTTTGATAAAAAACATTGTTAATATATCAAAATGCAAGTTCATAACCCGTGTATTAAAATTAGCAAAAATATTTTCATTAAATGTTGAGAAAAACTTAACAAGATTTATAAATATCAAATTAAATATATTTTAAAATATTAACTTAGTGTAATTAGTACATATAGGACCTACTTATGATATAAATATACACATATTCATTTATATTATTAATTATAGGCCTAAGCAATATGTTTGAAAAAAATGAACAATAAAAACATAATTAATAATACACATTTAATAATTTTCAAATATACATAATTATTAATGCTGTTTTGCAGTTGTAAAACATAAAATATTCTTCATAATTAATATCGCTATTTTATTTATAATATAGACTTAAATAATCCTTTATAGAGTATACTATACAAAAAATAGTTTTCACACTTAAATTATGAATAGATGTGGAAATTTAATGACGAGTAATACCTACTTACATTTAAAGAAATATTTATGTGCAAATAGGTGATTACAGAATATGACTAAGACATAAATTATAATAAGTGTTTAATTATAGTTTTAATAGTATAAAACCTCATATATTATGGCGTTATATAAATTCAACTCGTGATAAATATGTAATTTTTTAGTCAAAAACACGCTAGTATACATCTATAATTCTAATTTATAAAACATTATTAAAAATCTCACTATTTTTCCTCGAAATCGAGTTATTAATTATACTTTGGCTAAACAACACCTAAAAACTTTACTTTTCATAATAATAATTTTTAATTTTAATATTTAAATGTTTATTAAAAATTATTACTCATAATAAAAGTTATTATTTGTAAGAGAATTCAATTTTAATTCAGTCAATTTTAACAATGTTGAACAGAATTTAAATTTGAACAAACATTTGATTTTTTTTAGTTGATAGAAAATATAGTTAAAAAAATTATAACATTATTATATTAATTATAAATGTAAATATATCGATAATTTACATTTTTTATTGATTTTCATCCTTTAATTTCTCATGACATAACATAATATTTGCAATGAATAATTGATGTATGTATATTTAGATATGTGTATAATATATGATCTCATTGTTATGTTATATTTTCGCTCTTTATTTGTTAAATGAAGCTATTCACAGCACCGAAGTCTTTTGAAAGTTCTACAATACTTCTTTGCCATATATCCAGTAGCAGACCCTACCAACTTCTTTGACACAAATTGACATAACTTCTTTATTTGTTAATCAATTTAAATGAAAATGCTAAGTAAAGCCCATCACTATAAAATCCTGAAAACTGCATTCAAATCGGATAAGTTTCTGAGTTTAGCATGTACAAACATGCAGACACACAAGCAAAATGAAAAAACAATATTTTGGGGCTCTCTTGTGTATATGTATGTATTTTTAGATATTTGTTTATCTGAAAAATATCCATTTTTGGAAAAAATTATCGTGGAAAAAATATTGCATAATTTAATTTTATGCATTTCCATATTATTGTTTTGGGAGAACAAATGTAAGGAGAGCTGTGTTAAAGCGCCTGAATATACGAATACTCATTATTTACTTTGACAAAATTTATATTTTTATATCGCGACTTATTTCAAATAATAAAAGAAAAAATTAAATTTTTATATTTCAATTGGAAACGGTTAAATACCTACAATTTAATAAAAATAATACAAGAATTAATAATAATAATTCTGTATAATTATTATCTTAATAATAATAATATAATTTATAATAATATCTTTAATTTAGTGATGAGATATAAAAAAACATTATGATAAACTTTATACTTTGAATATATAGTCAGTAAACACTGTATAAGTATTGAAAAATAATTATATCTCTGGAATTTAAAAGTTATTAAAATATACGGTTATAAAAGGGTTACAATGAATAAGCAACGAATTTAATGGATTTTACATTAAACTGAGTGAATTAATAAGTGAATCAGTGAATAATAAACAAATAAACCATTTCTTTTTTAATTTATCTCCAGTCATGAATAACTTAGTCGATTCTTTCAAATGTACATAATTTTATATTATTTAATATGGAATTTAATTTATTTTTATTGTACTATTGTCCCTTGTAGATATTTGTTCTCCCGTTCACGAAAAGGATAAGATTATTGACACTGACAGCTGTCAAAAATGTCACACCGCGAACGTCAAAACCTGTAACGTGTTCTAGGAACTCCCGCCAACAAAATGGGCATACAATTAGTCCTATTTATTGATTTAGTGTTATTATGAATTAACACATTTAATTTTTCTCTTTAAACAGAGCTAAAATCGTTATCCACTTCATTGTCTTGATCATTTTGCGTTATAGTTACATCTTGTGTTGATGTATTATCATCTTTATTGGTAGTGTGATTACGGTCTTGATTTCTCTGCCTTCCTCTATCGCTACTGTTTTCAGTACCTTCGTGTTTCGTATCGTCATCTTGCAAATCTTCCACATCGTCTAGACTCGCCTGACCACCTCGATCAAGCTCGTTTTTAAAAATGGCTGATTCTAGTTTCGGACTTTTTAGTTTATCGCCATTTTCCTCTAAACTCTCATCAATGATCTCTAGGCGGGATCTAGAAAAGAATCTATGTAACGATTCTAACTTATCTAAAGCGCGTTCGTTTCTTTCCGAGGATATGGTAGAATCGTCTGTCATGCAAGCTGAATCGATTCTTTTTGAAAGATCAGGATATGAGTCTAAGATATCTGCTGTAGATGTTGATTTATCAACCCTCGTTATTCGAGGTTTGATGATCATGCTTGGTGGTAAGTCGGGTATATTTCGTAAGTCTACTAAACTTACTGATCTTACACTTTGGCTTATATCAAATTCTTTGCTAAACTCTTCGGTCGAAGGACCAGAACTATCTTCTTCAAACGGATAATTTTGAACCTTTTCTTCAATATATTTTAATATATCTTCAGCACAATGTCTCGCAAACGACAATCTGTCTTCTTGAGACATCTTTCTGTCTAGCCCTCGGGAAGAAGGCTCATCTTCTTCTATTATATCAGATAATTCCGCGCTGTATGGAAAGTATTGCATATATTGTAACTGTGGAGGTTTGGTGTACGCATTGAAATTGTCAATATCTTCCTGATCACTCATAGTATCATCCTCAAACATCATATTTAGCTCACAAACTCTTAAAATTGCTTCTTCAAAAATATTTTCTAGATCAGATTTGATATGACTTAAATCAACGACAGTTTCTGATATGCGTCTACTGTTAATTCTATCATTATCTTCTCCTCTATCAATAACTGTGTCTTGTGTATGAGTCAAAGTCGAGTCTGACTTTGTTTTACTAAAATCACTGTATGTTTCTAATTTGCTAATCGTCATATCAGATTTAGATTTTTCTGATAAAGATGGAGTTAGCGACTTCGTGTCTCTGATTTTCTCTTTACCATCATAATTATCCATGTATTTGAGGAGCATTTCAACGAGGGTTTCATTACTTTCTTCTGCCGGTGATTCATCTATATACGACAATTTGACGTTAACATTCGATTCAGATAGACTGATCCCGCGTTGCGAGTTAATTTCAATGATAGGTTTTTCCAATCTCTTATCCTCCGGCCCGAAAAGGAATTCCATCAACGTTATCTTTTTTTCATCTTTACTACTACCGTCATCTTTCTCCATACAACCGGTAGTAGCTAGGAACTCTATCAGCGTTTCCATTTTCTGTTCCAACTCCGTATTAACCTTAGTTGGTATATATTTTTCAATTTCTTCAGGACTGGCTTCACTTTTGAAGCAACTTCCGCCGCTGCTCTTCCTCTCCTCCTTTTGACTCTTAACTATTGTGAAGAAGAAGTCGATAAGATTGGCGATACGTCGTTCCGTGCCTTCGTCTTCATCAGAGCTCGTGAGATCAGATTCCTCTTTTACTAAAGGACATCTTTTCGGACTATCTTCGGATTTCTTAATAAACATCGTATCTTGGACGACTTGCAGCAGATCCCTGGCGAGTCTCGCTGGAGACCTGGACTCGGGGATGGGTTCGTAAGTACCTGCTGGTGCTGAACGTCGTCTGTCCTTGTCTATCCTGATGAAGTCCCAAAGGGATCCGAGTTCTGATGATAGAGAGGCGCGGTGGTTCGCCAAGCTGTTCCCTAGCCGGCGGAAGGCCTGTAAAGTTTAAAAACCTGTTACTAAAATGTAAGCAGCCAATTGCAGCCATAAATAAAATAAAATACGAAATTTTATGAGCATTAAAATGTATTTTTGTATATCATTGATTATAATTCTATTTAGGTATGTATATCAAATTAATAAACACAGAAATTTGAGGTTTATCATGTTTCTTGAATCTGCGTTCTATAATGACAAATGTCCATATAAAAGTGTATACGTTTAAAAAAAGTTGTTGCGTTAGTTAGTTAAATATTTGCCTTAAAAGTTCAATCAACGTTGCCTTACAAATTCATTATTTCAATAACCCGCCAAAACGGTATTATGGCATCTGTGACGTCACTTGCTAGTGAAAAAGATAATAGTTGTAGTGTCGTTGAACTGACCTACACCACGGAATGACGTCATCGTAGACCATCGTAGTATAGTGTATTTGTAATTATTGATTATTATATATATTATAATTCATAATGTATAGAGTTGTCTATAACAAACACTGTTTTTAATACCCAATTGAACTTGAAGGTATTTTTAATGTGTATGTAGTGTAATTTCTAGATATGCTTAAGATGTTGAAAGAAACTCACCTGCCACACTCAGGAGCGCCAAGCGCGCAGTTTCCGTAAAGAGACTCTCTTGAAGCGCGCCATCTGTGCCGCGAGAGCCTCCGCCCCCAGGGAGCCCCCGGCTGTTTCGCCTTCTGAATGGACCTGAGTGCAGTTAATTTAATTGTGACTAACTTTAACACCCGCGTGACGCGTGATTTGTTCTAGCTTCGATTAGTAAATAATAATTTGACATAATTAAATAAATAATAATTTGACATACTAAAATACTTTTTCTTACACACATATCTAAAGTTCTAAACACTCAAATTAATGCCAGTAATACCACATCCATCTTATTTACATCTGTGTACTCTCGTTCCGGTTTAATCCAAATAATTCCA
>DWJN01004221.1:0-12648 GCA_018248895.1 Carystus phorcus
GAAAACTTCCGACACTTGGGTTGGCCACTAACCCCTCCACCAATCCGCATTGGAGCAGCGTGGTGGAGTATGCTCTACACCTCCTCAGTGTTGAGGAGAGACCCGTGCGCACTAGTGGGCCATTAATGGGTTGAAGGCAATAGTTAGAAAGATAATGAAAAAGGTCACAATCGACACCGTATTGGAAGGCCTACAGTACTTTAAGCCACTGCTATACTGGCAGATTTAGGTTGTTGTTACAGGCGACAAAAGCCGGTACTATACTCGATGAGCTTCGCGTAAGGATATATGATAAGTCATTAATATTATTATATATCTCGTAAACTCATCTGGGGTCCAAGATGTAAATGGACCCAGTCATTTGGAAGGATTGCGTGAGGACACAGGTCCAACACGTAGAGACCCCTTTGAGACATTTTTATGTTGTGCATGTGTGATACACAAGGCGGATTCCATCCTCGACTGCACAATTTGATACAGCCAAAGATGGTGCCCGCCATGTGTACAGGAACTATTTTAAAATAAGGAAACTATTTACTGGACATTTGTTGTAAAATTTCGAGGGACTAACGAATGGGCTATGGAATACTATTGCCACCTGTTCATATTATTATCGTTCCGTGAAGCCTGTCTAGGTCGCTACAACTGTCTTGTTTGAGTCAAACGTCAAATAACTCGTGTTCCGTTTGGGAGGTTCAGAGATTTACCGTCCTTCCTTAGCGGTAAACGTATCGGTGAAGCACTTCAGCATTTAAGAAAGTTTATTTCATGTATTTTGTTATTGATTCATTTATCAAAACAAAAAAATTATAACAGTTGATAATTTTACATTACAACTTACACTAAAAATTAATATTAGTTAGCTATTTGAATTGGGAAAATCCGTAAACTTGTTTAGATTATCTGTGCAACTGGCACTCAGCACAGATTAAATAATTCTCCGTACTCAAGTTTCCCGCGGCTGTCAAGGCCAGGCGGTCATTGTTTTATTCGTTCCGTTCCCGCGCGATTTGTTACGCAGCTGATTCTGTACGCAGTTTGACTAAAAAAACAAAAATAAACCTTACAAACGTTGACCGAGAGCTTGTTTTATTGTATTGCGACATATTGTTAAGGAATGATTCGGTTTCAAAGCGGATCGTAAGGGATTCGCTTGAACGAAACCCGTACGTCCGGAAAGCGTCACGGATGCTTAATTGGTAGACTCACTGTGATTTTGATCTTTTGGTTTAATTTGATGAGAATATCCTGTTTCCATTACTTTACCTCTACTTGGTTAAATGCCTTAAGTTATTTGTTGCTTTGTTGGCGTCTGATATAGACAATAAATTTATATTATATATCTAATATTTTACTAGCTTGGAAGATTAACCGCCAGTTTCTGAAAGGCTTGTCAAAATTTTTTCATACAACACGCATAATAACGTGAAAGTTCTATGAAGTCAATTCGAGTTTCTAAAACGTTGATTAGCGAATAATTTCTAAATAATCATGCTTTCTGCAACCCAATTGACGTTTGACAATTTATTTGACTGTGAATTTCTTAATTTTTTCGTTGACCAGCCTTTCTGAAACCGGCCGTTAATCGTATTTGTTATGGGGACAATGAATGTCACTAATAGTTTCCTTCGGTGTTACAAATTAGTACCTATTTTAGACTGTAATTTCTTATTTATCATCTACAAAGTTGATCTACTTACATCATTTAGTTGAGTAACTTTTACTATGATGGTATATCTAATCTGTGTAATCTACTAGCGATCCGAACTCTCTTCTCTTCGGCGTATATATTATTTTGTCTACATAAAGATTAACATAAAAAAAAAACTTTATTATTTTATACATCTTTGCATCACGAGTGTCGTTTCAATTTGATATCGCTTGAATTTATTTATAACGCGATAGTTTTAATTTCGCGATAGCGACTAAAATATTCATTAAAATTATAATGTGTAAAAGGCAATTATAATATACATGAATAAAACGCGGTAACTAATGTAGTTAATTTGATAAGATTTAATATCGCATGCGTCTAAATAGCTTTCCAATTAAGTACAACAATATACCTAAATGTTTCCGTATTTTTTAAAAATTAAAATGGCTATAGTAGGTACCTAAGCTATCCTTAGAAGACAGATATGCTATCGCAGACTTCGTTGCAAACCGTTAAAAGAGGAACTTTTCCTCCATACATTACTTTATTATAATATTAAAAGAAATATGCAGTTTACCATGAATACTGAAAATAGACTACATCTTTTCCGACATCTTCAACAATATAATATACTGGAAGTAGTATTACATTCAATTTACACAAAACATCTTTTCGCTTAGTACGATTTTTTATGTACTTAAATAGGCATTTTACCGACATTTGACATCGCCGAAACTAAAAACTATATTGGCGCGATATTAAAATAGTGGATTATTAATTTGAAAATTTAAAGACATAACAGACATAAAACATACCAGATATAAAAATAACAACTTTTTTGTTGGTTCTTTAGTTACTATGTACTCGGTAATCTTGACTTAGTTTAAAATATTGTCAAGTAACATTTTATAAAACTTCTACAACATAAATACTGACCGACGTCCATCGACAGAATACAGTAGATGCATTATTTTGTTAGATCAATAATTCACGGGTCAATGTAATTCTCAGAAAAGACAGCACCCTGCAATGGACTGCAGAAACTTACAAATTGCATGCTGCGCTGCAGTATTCCCTTATGTTCGTTTATGGTGAAACTCTATAAAATCAATCCCCACCCTAATTGAGATAAAAAAAATAACAATGCTATCATGGACGATTCTTGATAATACAGAATTAAATAGTCAACAATAACTTCTCTAAAAAAAGATATTGTAAGAAATAACTTGAGAAAATATGTATATTTTGAAGGTGTTCTTTATAATCATTCACAATGTAAAGTCAGCCGTCTCTTCGTAAAAGGCATTCGTTTTTCAGCAAAGGGATTGCTAGAGTTATTGAAGCCAGAGAAAACAAAAACTTTATCGTTCCATTTTGATCCTCTCGCAAACTTTTCATTGACAATAATAGCAGTAAACCCCCGTTACGTTTTTGAAATAAACTATGAATATAAATTTAATTAACGTGGACCTGAATGTTTATGAATTAAATAAGTTAAGAGACAACCTGTATTAACATGATATTTTAACGAATAAAGTGAAAGCTCTGGTATGTGTTTGCGGTTTCTAACACAATTAGGTAAATTTTAATCATAGTATACCTAAAGGTAGTATTATGTGAATATAAAAAACTATCTCTCTCGCTAGGGAGTTCCCTGCACGTCTAGTCCAAACTGATAAAAAAGCTTAAAGTATATTTACTTGTTTCGGATGCAGGGTAAAAAAAGAAGGGAGCCAGTTATCAAATATGCTTCCATTTTTCTTGTTTGGTGACGCATTGAAGCTGGATTTAAATTACAGTAATTTATGAATACTCTTTGTTCCCATCAAGGGACTCGTATTTTTGTAAGATAAACAGTTTAAACTTATCTTTTTATCTTTATCACAGTTTATTCTTTTTTATTAAAACATTATTTAAAATTAATACCTAAGACCTTAAACAGTTACTTTCTAAACTTGTCGTATAAACAATAGATATGTTTGACGTTCGCCTAAACTTTGTGTTATTTCTATATGAACAATACTTTTTCAGTTGTATTTTGTGTAGGCAATAGATACTAAATTTTAATTTGATTGTGGGAAAATCCTGAGTTCAACTGCCGTAACGAGTATAATTATGTGACGATCAATTACTAGATATACGTACGTGCTGCCACATGTGCTGTCTATTCTGCGTCAATTTTATAATCCACGCAAAATTTAAGGGCGTTTCCTTGTGTAAGTCTACCACACGAAATAAGTCAATCAGCTGATTTATTCAGTTTGAAGAATAAGGTATATCTATATAATTAAATTTAATTGTGGATATCAACAAAACATATTGGCGCTGTCTATTGTCTAGTATTTTCGTTGAATTAATTATTGTTATATAGCTTTGTCATTGAAGTCATACATATCTTGGCTTATGGGTTAGTCAATGTTCATAATTATGTGCTTTGTGGTTATTCTTACAACTTTCTGGAAAAGTTACGTAAAGCGTACGTATCAATCTGTAAGACTAACACTTCAATGTTGACTATCAAAACAATAGCAATAGTTTAACAAGTCTATAATTACCGATAAAGTTTTACGAAGATGTTATGTAACAAATTTTAGAATATATATAAATCCTTTACGTAACAACTCACGAGAAATGAGTTCAGTCAAAGGTAATGTTATTATAGACGTCAGACAGTAGAATCATGCTAAATCATTGCAACAAAGATAGTTGCAAACGTTTTTTGTCTATATTTACCAAATAAATGTTTCAAAAAACCTTATTTACAATATACTAGCCATTTGATGTAATAATTTTATGATGTCTAGCTAAATAACAAAGGATAGTGCAACGTTTCTGTGATCTACAAAGTGATTGCAGTGATTATAAAGCTGTAATAAAAAATAGGACCTACCCTTAATCTGGGAATTGTTTCTCATGCCCTCTTACTGGATTCAAGCATTTCAAAACTGAACGAGGTCAAAGCGTACATACTCCACCTGGTGGCTATGGGTACTAATGGAATAGTAGATACCATTAAAAAAACTTGTGAGATGTAAGATTACATGTTTTGTGTTCTGATGACATTAATGACTAATTACAAGTACCAATCGATAAAATAGGAAATAACAGTGGTCGGCGTACGGCGTACGGCGGCGACGGCGGAGTGCCGCAGCCAGCGCGGCGCGGGCGTCCTTGCCGCGGCTAATACACGCGAGTCACGCGAGCGGGGTCGATAGCGGCCAGCGGCCAGCCTCCGCGTCAATTATTCAACACGCGACGCCGCCGTCACCGCCGCCATCGCACGCGCGGCCCTAGCCGACAGCGCGCATTGCGACACCTACCAGCCCACCGCCGGCCGCCGCACCGTCTCCTCGCAGAATAAAGCCAGAAGCGACGAAAGCCAAAACGAAGCACACTTAACGAGTATCACTCCAAACCTTATCGGGACGTGCGGGCGGCGATGAGACGCGAGCTCGCGCGCGGTGGTCGCGCGTTACGTAAAGGGCGCGACGTTGCGCGTGTTTGCGCGTGTGGCGCGCTCGCGGCGTGCGCTCGGAGCGGGGTCGCGCGCGGAGTGCCGCCACACAGTTATGCAACGCCACCACTGTCGCTCAGACGGGAAAATCGAACGTGAGGGGCGCGGAAAGCTGCGCGCGCACCCGCATCGATACCCACCGCCCATAGACCTACAAAGGCTAGAGCGCGCCGCGGGTAGGCGACCTCGCTCGCCGCAGTTCTGCGAATCCGTATCGGGCGCCATTAACGTTACTCACACACGGAAGATCCGGTCGCGCCGCGTCGCTTCGTTCCGTCTTACGTGTGTGAGTGATCGCTCCGTCCCTCTCGTTCCGAAAAACAGTAGATTGAGTAACAATACTAGAGGTTCGAAGGTGCATGGCGCCCCGCCCGCCGCGGCGCCGCCGTTCCGCAGCGCTGTCCTCGCCGCCAGTACCCGCAATTGACATTACACCAGCGCCGCCAAACGTTCCCGACCAACTTCCGACAATCTATTGTCATAAGCGCTACTTGCCATAAGGCGATGACTTCCATTAACTTTAAGCTTTTGTTTTAAAGTTCATGAAAAGTTTATCAATTACTTAGATTGTAAATGTTGTTATAAATCTTGGTCGTACTACGTGTTAAGCCTGAATACATCTTATTTAAAACTAACTGATGAATGAGACTCAGGCAATGTCGTGATGATGAAAGTATAATGGATTGTTTCTAATTATACACAAAATATTAACGATTATATAGCTTTATTAATTTTTATTCTTACAATAAAATATTAATTCAAATACTAAATTACTTATTAACTAAAATCAGGTACCGTCTTGTGCATAATATACTTATACATATATACAAGGATACTATTTTGACCTGCTACAAACACGGCGTTACATCTGATTACCATACATATGTACATTTGCGTTTTCTTTATTTTTAGGATTCAACACATCGAAGGCAAAAAGCAACTTTCGAAAGAAAATTGTTTTGTTAAAAGTATTATGTAATGTTATAAGGCCCTAAAAATGAACAACAAGAAAACAAATGGTAATAAGATCCAATAGTCTTTGTGTAAAGCTAACAAACACCCACAAGTTTATATTAAATAATTAAGTACATAACGAGAATATCCTCCACCAGATCCATCGATTACCTCAACCAGAATACAAGCATTTCATTACAGTATACCTTACGATTATACAAAACAAAACAGGTTTTGTGTATACATCAAATATCCAAAATAGAAATCTTTATATACATAATTTTTCTGCTCATGCACATCAGTGTACTCTTAAATCGTTAGAACGTTTTTTTTTGTTTGTTTAAAATTGGTTCGAGAATAAATTTGATTCACAATTCAAACAAATATAGATATAAAATATAAATTTATTTCAGAATAAATAATAGAGTTTTATTTGAAATTAACCACTGATCTAACTATAAAGTTGTCTCTTCACAGACAAAGAAGGCTAATGAACGGGTTATAAATATGTTAGCGTCAACGTAAATAACTCAATACGAAGTTTAGTTGCATTACCATAATGTAAATTTCAAGTATTTGAAAATTTACAACTTATTTAAATTACTATCTATTAGATTTTTATTTTTCAGAACGTCATCGTTTACTTCGAGCCGTTTCAATACCTTAAAGTAAAATTTTATAACCTAATGTTACAAAAATATAAATTGTTCGACGTAAATGTGAATACAAACAAAAGTATAGAAAATTAAGTACATGTGCTATTTGGTATAACTGTTTGAAGCCATTTTCGGCAGGGATTTTGATGCACCTTAAGGCTCATATGGTTTCTCTCTAACAGACAATGAAAGAGCAGCATAAAGACGCTGACAAAGCAGCAGTCACCACACATGCACACAACTGTACCTCCTTGCACACTACAATAGCTTGAGGACATTTAAATTTAAATGAAGATATTTAAATAAAAATGGAATAAATTGAGTTTTAATATACTCAAAAATTATTTAGGAATTGACATTAAAATTGTAGCTTTGCATTCTACAATTCACAACTTGCTTAACAGAGGTAAATAAACATATCAGATCTCTTCTCATTTTCAGTTTTAATTTTTATTTATACATTATACTATAACACATTAGATATCAACTGTAATATACTCCCCAATTGTTCATCCAAAGTACCTCTTCCCTTACCATTATTAATAACCAAGTCCCATTCACTAAACTCATCCAATCCACATTCTGATACAACATCATCAACGCCAGTTTTAAAAACAAAACCTCTTTCAGCCCTGGTTTCTTCATCAGCAACTATCCGGATCAGTCTAAGCAAATCTCCATAGGTCTCCCTAAACCACTGTATATCAGTGGAACGTCTCACATCGCTGACTATCCAAATTGGTTTAGTAGCAACTGAAATTAAGAAATATCTTAAAATAGATATTCAGTTATGTACAAAGTTATAACAGACAATGTATTTGAAATCTTGTGGCTTTAGTTGCTATAAACAGATTAAAACATGCTGGTATTCTAAATAACAATTTACATAATCATGTTATGATGAGAATGCTTTATTTGCTACTCATGAATATATTACCATTTTGACAAGCAGCTCGACAAAAATAGCCATAATCTTTTTCTCGCATCTCATCACTCCATTTGATCATATCTATTCTGTACTGCTCCTTGTAAGGCCCATTGCTTAGAAGATTGTCAAGATCCAGGTTTTGCTCTTGTGCCCAATAACTTTTAATTGGCTGTGATATCTTTATGACCTCACATTTATCTCCCAATCTATAATTAAATTTGTAGATGCAATTTATAAGCATATATAATAATTTATACCCTTAATATAATATGCTCAAGCTCATGCTGCATGCTAAGACAGGCTGCATGCTAAGACAGAGGACAGATGTATTTCATATAAATAAAATTGTAGAGTGAGCAATGAAATCCAAACGATTTATAAATGAAGACATTGACAAAAACCTTCGGAAACAAACATAGTTAAAAGATTGCAGTGTTTTGTGATAACTAATTAACTTCTACGATGTTATTATAGAATAATCAGTGAGTAAACAGTAAGAACTGTTTGGATTTATATAATACATTCATAAAATCTAATGACTTACAATTATTTAAGTTAAAGTTAATATGTAAAAAGATAATTAATATAGCTATAAAGATACAAAAAAAAATATCCTCTTAATAAATTAAGGAATTTGATGACAGCCGAAAAATTTATTGCAAGATATTTACTTATCCTAGACGATTGATTAAAAAGTAAAAATTCAGGATACTTTCACCATGCCATGTATTGTGATAACTTACTGATCTAACAAATGTTCAGTCAAATAGTCTTTTCCACTTTTCCTCTTTCCACTGAATAACAATATTATTTTGGGTGCCATTTCACTCTGAAAACGGTAAAGAACAGTTAAAGTAAATGCCACAAATTAAAAACATGTTTTTGCTATTTGATGTGCGTAACCATTAAAAAATTGATCGACTTTTAATATGAATTCTTCTAGTTTACCTTATACAATCTTAAAATCTACATATCTATCTAAAATTTTGGTAAACAAAAAATACGTTTACAACAACAAATGAAAAATACTTGAAAAATGCAACTTGGATGAATAGCGACAATGACAACTACTGATAATGACAAGACAACCGTAGTATGACAATTGATAATCACAGTGACAATTTGACAATACGTCAATATTAGTTTGACAACATCAAACATCACAGAAATGACATTGTATTCACAGACTGGGTATTTGTAATATTTGAAAATATTGGGATTAACCTATGTCATAGACATTATCTGTATAATGAAAAGGTAATAAATTATCTACGTCTTGCATTCAACTTGTGATATAATATATAGGTAACTAAAGAATTATTATTGGTTTCTTGTGTGCTTTGCTTGAAACTAAAGAGGTCAGAAAACAGTAGGTATGAAAACCTGAATGATGGCACATTGCCTAATTATACTGTCATTTGCCATCCTACACACTGTATGTCGTGAACATCCATTCAAGATTCCAGCCGCCAGATAATTCACCGTGTTTCACCGTCACCATTCACGTCGTACGTGCTAGATAGCCAGGGGGTAATTTTTTTCTTCTCTCTTCTTGGCCGGCAATGTATCAGTGATGCGTATGATGTTAGTAATGTCCATATTATGTTATGACGTACCTACGCTGTGAAACATGGACATTGACATTGAGACTAATCCACAAAAACGCCCATCGGGTTATGTGACGTGCTATGCTTGGTGTTTTACTTAGTAAGTAACTGACATAGCCCAAACGATTTGCAAATTGAAGTAGCAGTGGGCTGATCACGTATGTCGTAGAACCGATGGCAGTTGAAGCAGAGGAGATCTCGAATGGAGACCATAAACCGGTAGATGCAGCATCGGCCATGGGTAGCAGTGAATGGATGAGATCAGCGGAGCGGACGGAGCTTAAGTCCAGCAATGGACTGATAAATCGTAACATGATATGATAATAAATGTCCATGGGCAATGATAACCACTTACTCTATCAGACAATTGGTCGAGAAAAATCGCGGCTGATATTTCTAGTAACGTTTTCATAATTATACGCATTGTCTTTGTGTGCGTTATGCGGTAATACGTACCCCTCGAACCATGAGACACAGTAAGAAGTCTTGTCTTGTTCTATGCCTTGAACAAATGGAGAAGGCGGCGCGGCGTCACTAGTTTCTGAAAAGCTTGTTTGTAAAAGCAGATTGAAAATGCATTAGAAATACAAAGTGCTATGAAACATAACACTATTATCTCAAAATCGAATAGTGCCATTTGTTCAAACTTCAGATATTTGCGCCGCTTTTCCCTTTTAAAGACATATAAAAAACAAATATATCAAAGTAACGCCATCTATCATACGCTTTAAAATCTACACACATACTGAAAAGGTTTCTAGACGGGAAAGAATTCCGTATGTCATAAAAGTATTCATTTTTCTTCTAGATGGCGTTAGTGAAGACTATTATAAAATATAAATACCGTACAATAGAAATAATAATTGCTAAAAACTATTTAACATTAGAAAGGAAAAATATGGAAAGAAAATGCAAGGTCAGATATTTAACAATACTAACAATGTGTCACACGGTTTTACTAATATGTTTAACAAGCGTAATAGATGGCGCTAGATATCAATTTGAGACTAGGCAAGAATTTTATGGTTATGATGATCAATTCACTGATTTATATTTTTACCAATAAGATGTGTTCATCTATTCTGCTTTATTAAATGTAAATTATTTATACTGCGCATAAGGACCACTGTAGTAAATAGTAGTAATATTTATTTAGTACACCACATGAGCATAGAGAAAAAAATAAACTTGGGCTAACCAAAAAAAATCATGCTATTGTTACACTTTACTAATCGAGTCTTATTATAACATTACTTCTTGCATCCTACTATAGCTACTTACTACATGATTACAGGCGCGCCGCAAGCGGGCGCGGCGGCAGGTCCAAGGGGGCGGCAAATTATACAAAAAAACCTTTAAATAGCCTTTTTTAACAAAATTTAGAATACATGTCGTCGTAGGGCTACATAATCGTTATTGCACGCGGGCGGTCAACCAGCTAGCGGCGGGCCTGCATGATTAGGTATCTTTAAAAACATATCTTGTAAGGTATCTTTTGTATATTAGCATATTAGTATCTTATATTGACTACATTTTTATTTCTATTTCAATGACTCACGTTAACTTTATCCAGAGAAATTTTTTATCCCTTACAAGACATAATTACCAAACAAATGTGAAACAGGAGTTAATAGGAGTTGCCTGTCTACTTGACGCCGATCCGACGTAGGTAATTAATATCTCCGTATATACAATCTGTAGTTTCCTAAAATAATATCCGTTAACAAATGAATGAATTCTCTATTATAATAAGTACTATTCGATACGCACTATATCGTATCGTAACGTATCGCCCAGTCGCCCACGCTGCGTTATTATAGCAGCCATAACCATCCATAACACAACTATAAATAAAATCGTGCCGACATGAAAAAAATGGCGTTATTTGAATGCCGACCGATAATTTAAATGTAGCAACAACCGCTTTTAGCTTACAACCTTAATTGACTTAAAAATGCTTATCAATACTTAACATCCACTTAAACATAAAAACTACATTCGGCGCACACGAAAGTGAACCGTATCGTGCAGGAATTCAATTTTATTTGTAGGGTCGACCGCTAAAACCTGTTCCCTTTCAACGCGCGAAGTTAGTTCGAAGCACGATGCACGCTCACGACTTTCTGAACAACTCCGGACATGACATTCCACGTTTCGTTGTAGATTAGAATGGGACGGATAGCGAGCCACCCGTCGAAAAAAAACGAGACAAGCGACCACGGAGCGGTCCACGTGGACTGCTTAATATCAACACGGGAGCGACGACCAATAGAAAACGGTACCACTAATGTATTTCTCACCTCCGCACTCACACCGAGGCCGGTTGTAATTTTTGAATTATTTATGGGATATTCAACTTTCCGCCCGAAGCTTAGAGTTTTAAATCTTACGGTGCGGCTAGGGGCGTTCCATTTTCGAAACGACTTAACGTCCGACGCGGATGTCGTTTTGGCTCATAACGCGGGTGGATAGAGTAGGAAGTCGGTTGCGAGTCGTTCTGCGGCTCTTGAATTTAAAACGATTCCCAAGAACACGGGCGCAAGTTGGTGAAGGTTGGAGGAGGCCGCGGTGCAAACTGCATCGTCTCGTCACCCCTCCACCCCGCCGACGTCCCCCGCCGCGGGGCGCTCTCCCGCCGTTATTGTAGGTCGCTGGCAGTCGCTGCGCACTGTGTACTGAGTACCGTACGACTGTTCCGAGTGAGCTGTCGGTGTTGTTGTGCTGAGGCTCGGCGTTTTCATACCGCCGCGAGGTGCACTGCACACTGTACAGTCCACACGGCGGTGCCACTCGATGTTCGCAATATTTTGCCGTCGCAATATGCCCCTTTTTGCTTGTATGCTGCGCCCGTTTGACCGGCTGAACAAAGAATTTCCAATTTAGGACTTTTTCACTTGCTACTCTTGCAAACGTATTTAGGTCAGAGCAACGTAGGTGTGGGTACCTACATCGTACAATAGGTAGAGGAATTCTCAAAGAAACACTTTGACAAGTCGGAAATCGAGGTTGTTGAGGTAAAATGTTATTTCTATTTTCTTACGCTCTACTTACCTAAGCAGAAGTGCCTACCTACATAAGTAGTTTAGGTGGTAGTTATACTTGGTAAAAAAAAATTGAACTAAGTACTACAACTACCTATACCTACTACCTACTTTTATTTTATAATAACTACCTAGGTATTTATTTGTTTGCAGGCACTTCATCTTTAGGTACCTACCTATTGTCTAAGTTTTTCGAACTACCCACCTAGTAATAAACAAATTTAAACATAAACATTCAATACAATATTAACAAACAATGACACGAGGTCAACGATCTTCCTATTTCAAATCAAA
>DWJN01004222.1:0-12643 GCA_018248895.1 Carystus phorcus
ACATTGTTAAGAATTAAATATTGTATAAGACGTACTTATAATAACAATTTGTGTCTCATTAAAACACTATTAATTCTTATAAAATAACAAAAATAATTCCAAACAATATATTATATCTGATATGTGGGTTAATAATATATTAAACAGTATATTTGTTTAAAATTGAGTAGTAAACTTACCTCTAATTCAGCGGGGTGTTTAAATTCAATGAGCGATTTATCTTCGTCTGTTTCCTCACTGACGAGATTATAAATTTTCGCCAAAAACGAGTGACCATTTGAATCCATGACACTGAGTACACTTACGAGTATATTAGGTAGCTAACTTCCATATAAGTGTTGTCGGTCCGGAGGTAAGAGCAGGAATGCAGTTCATATCGCCTTGATGTAGTCACATGCTGTGCTATGGGAATGCTCAATGTGTTTACAGTACTATGCCGCTTAAAACTTAGTTTAACACGCTAGAGTATTAGTGTTGGTGACACAGCATATGCTCTAAATAGTTACCATGCATTTTTAAAAGAACGACATATTAAGCTTAATTCTCAATTTTCTTCTACGTAATGTCAGTCAAGGAATTAGATAACTGATTGATATTAAATTGAAATGATTGCGCGGAAATTAATGCTAACAGATATCTAACATGTACCTAATTTGTATATATGTAAATTAAAACATGTTCTTAAAAAAACAATTACTTTCAAAATTCAAATATTTAGGTCGAATTTGTTAACATTTGTTCCCCAGTTAATATTTTTGCCAGATTACTTTTCGAGCAAAGCGAGATGTTGAAAGTATTTGAGTAAATAAGCGCGACTTTTAAGTAGAAAGCGGGACTTTAGAAATAAAACGTCATCATTATTATTACTTCTTTTATTTATTAAATAAATTTACCCTCAAATAGAACCATACGAAAAAAAAAAAATATTTTTTCGGGTTCATACCGAAAACCGCACATATGATATTGTATTACACAAATGAAATACCTATGTTGTCAACATACATATACCATTTGTCGCAACGTCAAGGCCCTGGTCACGAAAAATAAGAATGGTATTTATGTGACTATGAAAATGAAGGAAGCGTCGTTCGTAGCGTGTTTAAAACTTAACTTAAAACATTTGGGAAAACCACAAATTGAAAAATAATTAAGTCATTTGTGCCTATTGAATGTTAAAGTTCGTTAGTTACTATGTTCTTTCCTATATCTTCTTTAAATTCAATATCTTTTTTACGTAGATCTTCTTAGTCTGACACACTTGGTAGAGTGATCGTGGTTAGTAAGACGGGGGTTTTTAACTTTGTAACTTTTGTTCTTGTCGGTCCTCTCTGCGTAAACCACGGATCCAATAATGCTTCTTCATTTGTTCCGGTTCAACGCATTATGAGGGCACTCAGTGACGTTACCTCAGCTAATGCACAGATAATTAAAGACAGTTTACGTACCAAATCTATGTTAAAAGATTTCCATGTCACCGAGGTACATTTTTGATACTTACAATTAGCTACAACTCCTATTTATTTCAATGTTCCGTACAACATTGACAAATAATCGTGACTTCGTGACCCTATAGTTTTATTAGCACTAGAGTGTTTTCCTTAACCCAATATGACCACCTAATCAAAATTGTAGTTGAAAAATAAACATATAAAGAAAATAAAAATGAATTTTCGTAAATCACGTGCAAGATCCCGTCGAAATTCCTCTAATTTAATGACAAACATAGAAAAATGGAGGAATTACGGTAAGAGAGTTTCTCGAAAAAATACCGATTTCTTTGAAGAGGATAATGAAGAAGACGAAGTAAAAATTAATGAGTTAAAAGATTGGGTAGACGAATTCTTTATACGAAAAAGTTCCGGTGCCTCTGAAGTAGATCAAGATATTGAGATATTTTTGACTAAAAAACAAACCCTTATTCTTTCTACGCTGGTTCCAGATGAAATTCTACTATTGGACAAGTAATGGTACAATAACTAATGCGTAATAAAGGTTTAACAAAAAGCAATGTCAAGTCATTATATTACGAAATATATTGATTTTCAGGTATGACAGCATAGACCCGAAGCGGTTCGTAGGTGTTCTTCTAATGGCTGATGTCTCCGGATACACAGCATTGTCAGAACGATATAACACCCTCGGAAAGAGTGGCACTTATAGACTGACAATGACGTTGAACACTTACCTTGGATCTCTGATAGAAGTAATATATAGCCACGGTGGAGACGTCATTAAATTCGCCGGAGACGCTTTTTTGGCCTTATGGAAAACAGATAAAAGAACTTTCTTATATCATACTATCCACACAGCAATAGCATGTGCCCTTATTATTCAACATTCCTATGGTTCCTACGAAACGGATGTCAAGGTTAACCTAAAAGTAAAATTGGCAATAGCAGCAGGCAATCTGATGTTCGTTCCTATAGGAACAGGGATTGATATGAATTACATAATTATAGGCTTGCCTGTTTCAGAAGCTAAGGAAGCAGAAAGTTTATGTGGTTCCGGTGAAGTGATATTAACGCCCACCGCATGGGGTCACTGCTATTCGAGGAACTATGACTATATTATTAATGATGCCGGTTTTGTTATCATTAGAACAATACTGTATGATCCACATGAAAAGGACGTAACTAAACCATTCGCAGGTTTTGGTGCGTTGGTAAGACAAATAAAGAAACCTCCTATTTCAATGAAAAATGTTCCTGATAACCTTCCAGATTCTCCAGATGACATTACAGATTTGTTACACACAAATGAGACTTTAAATTTACGCAAAACAATACTGTTAGCGGAAGAAAAGAACATCGGTTCAGAAATTCGTAAATTCATGATAAGACCAGTACTTACTCAGATAGATGCACATCAACCGCTTGAATATTTAACGGAAATGAGACAAGTTACAATTTTATTTATTACACTTAAACCACGCGAATGCACTTATCCACAACTAATTACTATAGTCAACAATACATATCAAATCACATGTGATATAGTTTACAAATCAATGGGTTGTGTAAATAAAATTATTTTATTTGATAAAGACGTAATGATACTTGTTGTGTTTGGATTACGTGGTTTTAAGCATGAATCAGAGGCACAAGCTGCGTTAAAATGTAGTTACAATATTAAAAAGTCAGTGTCCGCTCTTGACGGTGTTTTAGAAGTATCTATTGGAATAACCACCGGCCAAGTATATTGCGGCGTTGTTGGCCATCCATTGCGAAGAGAATTTACAGTCATCGGAGCAATAGTAAATAAAGCTGCTAGATTTATGTGTGGCTTCAGAAATAAAATTACCTGCGATGAGGCTACTTTCGTTAAAAGTAAAATGTCAACTAATGGTTTTACTTTACAACCACAAATAATATTAAAAGGAATACCACAACCTGGAAAAATATACGAATATACTGAGGAAATTAGAGTAAAAGAATTATATAATATACCTATGATTCCGCCATTACTGAATCGCAAAGAAGAAATGAAATATTTAGAATACTGGCTGAAAGACAATTCCGGAAAAATAAATTTTGATGCTTTATTAATAATAGGTGAATCACGTATAGGGAAAACTAGACTTTTAGAATGGATGGCCCGATTCGTAAAGAACAAAGGACTACGGGTATGTTATATTTCTTTAAGTACAATACATTCTGCAACGCCGTATTTAGGTCTGAACCAAATTATAAATCAAATCTTGGATATAAAAGAACCTATCAATGGATTTGCAAAAGAAGAAAAAATTGTGCAAACTTTAAAATCATATGATGAAGATCTGTGTTACTTAAACAATATACTCAAAGTCCGTTTTGCTTATCATGAAGGAATTAATTCTCAAGATGAGGAATTACGTAAAGAAAAGGCAAAACAGATATTTACTAAATTGATTATGTCTGTGTCAGATACATTTGTAATATTTTTAGACGACCTACAAAATTTGGATGGATATTCCTGGGAATTTATATCGACTATATTTAACTCCACGAACATATTTATCGTACTAACAGTTACACGAGGCAAGTTTAGTTCAGTATGTCATTGGCTATACAATGTGTTTACTAATGATAAAGTTAGAAAGATTATTCTTGGTCCATTGACATCTAATTGGATACCACCCTTAGCCTGCCAAATATTAGACGTGAATGCTGTACCGAACGACTTATGTAATTCTCTCAGGTTAAGATGCAATGGTATGCCAGGATTAATAGAAAGTTTTATTGTGCACTTATTTTCAACTGGAGCACTTGAAGTGAAAAAGATTCCAGATGAAGAATTAGGCAATTGGGAAAATGAAGAATTGCAATTCCCAGAACCCAATCTTCTACGCCCGATTGCTATTGATGCTATGGACCAACAAAATTTAGATAATCTCATTGAAGAAAATATTACCAACGAAAAAAGTATTTGTGTAGTCACCAAAAAGGATGAATTAAACATGGATATAAATTTACAAAGTTTAGATACTTTAATTATGATTCAAATTGATTCACTTACACCGTACCAACAGCTGTTACTGAAAATAGCTTCAGTTATTGGTAATGTTGTGTCTCGAGATCTTCTTGAGAGTATAATGTATGAAAACAATATAATTACTACAGCAAAAGCAGTCAAAAGACTATTTTCAATGCGTGTTTTGTCTTGTGCAAATGCCAAATATAATTATATTAGGAAAAGAAAAGATTCAACTGGCTCAATCACATCATTCAGCTCAGTTACTTCGGAGATTACTTGTCAATGTTGTTTTGATTACGATTCGGAAAACTTTTATAACCTCCCAAAGTACGCTTTTTGCAAAGTAATAAAATTTACTAGCAACCATTCAAGAAAAACATGTTACGAACTTCTACCTATTAATCAGAAAAAAGAATTCCATGGACGAATCGTGTATTATTTAGAAAACAATAAACAAAAGTGTACTGACTGCGGTGGTACTATAATGATAGTCCAGTCTTCTATGAGTTTGCAACCGGAAATTCCATATTCTCGTAGTTACAACTCGACAGAAAGAACTGATGAGACGGATGATGAACATGAGATGGAAACAACTGACATCGTACCCTATACCTTATTTACGAAAGGATCCAATGATTTAACAAGAGTGCGATCGGAAAGAATGAATAAAAGTTTATCAATCGAACTAAAAAAAGCTAATAGTGAAGTTTTGTCGAACAAAAACTCTTTCTGTAGCACGACATCTGTGCGCAGCATTCCACAACCTATACTGAAAAAAAGTTTAGACAATAATGCCAGCAATAGTCGAAGATCGACGAAAAGAGTTACTTTATCAAGTTTTACCTGTAAAGATAATTCACAGATATCGTTAAATAGTAAAATATATGATAAGTTTAGACAAGTAATCGAAGCCAACACAGTAAGCGATTGGCAAAACATAGGGGTTATTGACAGTAAAGATGAAATTATTAAAGAAAAAACCATATCAAGAGATTCATTCAGTGTAAAAATTGATAAAAATGTTTCTCGAATTAATTTCAATAGATGTACTTGTGCTCAATTAAATATTATAATCCATGAGCAACTCATTCATCACGCTCTAGAAGCGGAATTAAAGATGAAGGCTGTAGAATTCATGATTAAATACACTTACCTAAATGTTTTAGCTAATAACTTTGAAGAAGCAATATCTACAATAGAAAAAGTTGAAAAAAAAATTACAGAAGAAAAATCTGATGAAATAGGAAACCTAGATAAAAAGCAGTTTATGGGAAGGATATATGCTTTAAAAGCGGCTTCATATCTCATGTGCGATAGACTTTCAGAGGCAAAACAAAATATTGAACGCTCCCTTCGTATTTATCGGATTGACTTTGATAATATGAAAGATTTTTTTATACTCCACGGTTCAGTATCAGGTTACACGTTACATCGCAGTAAATATCGTAAATTCAATAGGACATTGAAGTCTCATTCAATATTTTGCCTTAATGTTGCTGGATTAATTTATTCTGCCCTAGGAGAAGAAGGGAAATCAAAAACCTCTGCACTACGTGCTCTTAGCTTGGTCCAAAAAGTTGAATGTAATTTTATAGATATGTGTGACGCGTTCTCTAACGCAATTCAAATGGAAATTGACCGTGGTTCTCCAGCAGCTACCATAGATGTTGAGCGAATGGCAAATATAACGCTTGATAAATTACATACACCTATTCAATCTGAGGAGTTATTTGCATTGGGTAAATTGTTTATGGCCTTTTTTCGTGCTCGCATGTCTCGTGGTAATCTCCCTGCCACTATTCGTTCTGGTTACAAGGCCCTCGTTATCAGTCGATTCCTTCGATTGGAGGACATATCCATCGATATAATCCCTGATCTCTTTTATATATTGCTTTCGCGGTGCCGAATAGAGGAAGCAGTTGACATTGCTAAGCTATGTTTACAATTATCCCAGAAACAAAACACAATTGAATGTGAAACTTGGTACTATGCACTCAGCATTGACATGATACTAGATGCAGGGTTTCAGATAGAATCACCACAAGATATTAGTCGATATGCAGAGTTTGCTCTACATAGAGGAAAATCTGCGGGGCCTAGCCGGCGCAGACTAATCGTAAGTCTTTGGACTTACTGGCTTCGAACTGACTCTGATCGTAAGGCTAAGCGATTTGAATCCGAAGCTTTTAGCTGGTGTGTTCGAGAAGATGATGACGGTTCATTAACTACGCTACTCAGTGCTATGAGACTTGCGGAAGGTATGCTCGAAAGCTTAGCTCGAAAAGTGGATGATTTGAAAAAGGTAAGATTGCAAATAATTAAAACATTAAACTATAACAACTATATTTACTTTTTACCATGTGCCAACAACGCATCCTCTCATACTTTGGCCATATAATACGCAGAGGTGACGAGGACGTAGAGAAATTGATTGTTGTTGGGAACACCGAAGGCAAAAGATCGCGCGGTCGTTCACCAACAAGATGGACCAATCAAGTAAAAGGCTCTTCATCCTCTTGTTTCTACACTGTCGTACGTGATGCACTGGACAGAGACCGGTGAAGGTAGATCACCAGCTCTAACCGCTATACAGATGCTGACCACGATCCTCAGATATAAGGAACCGACCATAGAGAGAGAGATTTATTTTTATGGGAGCCAGCATATCTTGCTTCTACTTTTGTTTTTTTAATTCAAGGTCGTAGATCTCATGGAGTTACGTTCATTAGCGGACAAAGAACTTATGAAATTGGAAAAGGACGCTCATGCATTACGCGCAGTATACCCTCGCTGGTTGTTACTAAAGGCTAATGCTCTCAATTTATCTGGTCGACACTCTGCGGCCACGTATACGTTAAATCAGGTAATATTTCAAACTTTCAATGTTTCGAATTATTGTTGTATTTAGTGAATTAAATTAATTAACGCTTAAAAGACAAAAAATGATCGAACATATTCATATTTTATTTATTACATAAAATCACAAACAAAGTTTAAAGAAACCCATGTTATTTAAACTTTCTAACACATTACTCTCAAAGTACTTTCTTTAAAAAGCAATTCCAATGTACAAATAAAGTCTCTCTATGTATTTCTATATTAACAAATACTCATTTATATGTAGGCAATTGACGAAGCCCAGAAAGTTTTCAATCACCTGGAAAAGTCGTTGGCTCGCGCTGCTTCTTTAAATTCTCACCTCTGGATTCAAAACACCTGGACGGGACAGTTCCCGAAGTGGACCGCGGGCGCCGAACAAGCTAGAGAGGCCTGGCACGATCTTATGTATAAAATGTCTACTAGTCGTAAATAAATGTTATGCATAAATAATACCTACCTAATGTGCCCTTGATGTAATAAACATAATCTAAGTATACCAGTTTTACCCTTTTATAAACATTAGTAACCGCCCTCGCTTCCTTCTGGTAGTCTATGCCTTAGTGCTCACGGTTGAATAAACCGATTATGAGTAATACGCCTTATTAGATATTCCGATTTCCAAAGTTAATACATATGTGTTTATTAGGGATAATTCCAATTTAAAATCTTTGGACATATCTTTTTTTATTTATCAAATACTGTTGTTTACTGAAAATAATGTAACAATGCTTCCTTTAAACTTTTTTGTCTTTAAACGAATTCAAAAACTTATTTTCTTATATTATACATAGATTTGCCTTAATTCACTTTAACGTTATCCAAAAACAATCATCAACAATATGTACATACCTTCATATTAATCAACGGACAACTTTGTAGCTTCAGTTGAAGGCGTCGTAACTATTTTCGTTGCAGTATTTGAAGTGAGACGTCCTTAGGCTTTTGATATTGATACATAGACCAAAATATATGTTTTGTTTTTGGGTCTGTTGGTCTTCAGGCTTCACGCGGAAACTACTAAATAGTACAAATTTAGGAGATAATATTCATAGAAATACTCATAGCCCGGCGGCTCGCGTCGATCCTAGGCGATCGACAGAGTTAAGCAACTGCGGACGCGGTCGATACCTGGATGGGTGACGACTAGTGGCAAAAATTTCTTGAGCGTTTCCGTCCTTCGGAGGGCACGTTACGCCGTCGGCCATGTCGGAGGCCTTCGGGCGGTTTGAAAACATCCGACGCTTTTGTAGGCCACTAACCCCTCCACCAATCCGCACTGGAGCAGTGTGGTGGAGTATGCTCTAGATCTCCTCAGCGTTAAGGAGAGACCCGTGCTCAGTAGTTAGGCCCGCCGCTAGCTGTTTGACTGCCCGCGTGCAATAACAGTTATGTATCCCTTCGAACTACATATGCTGAATTTTGTTAAAAAAAGGCTATTTAATGTTTTTTGTATATTATGTGACGGATCGCTCGATTTGCCGCCCCCTTGGAAGTGCCGCCCGCGTGCAGTGCACGCCTTGCACGCCCGCTTGCCGCGGGCCTGTCAATAATGGGCCATTGATGGGTTGAAGGCGAAGGGATTCATAGAAAACTATAAAAACCAATTCCTGAGGTTTAATATCATATAATTTTTGTTCCTATTTAGGTATCTATATTTAAATAAAAGCTTGTTTTTAAAAAGTTTAATTTTTAATTTATTTTACCATTTCATTACTTACTTATTAGATAACACCAGCAATATTCAATCCTATACTACTATTCCGTTAAATTGCCATCTATTAGAATATGTAGAAGTAATATGTTAAGATAAGTAGATTTAGCCTAATTTTTCTAAAATGTTTACATAACAGGGCCATACGATTGTTTACCCGAAGGTTAACTGGAAGAGACAGCTTATACTTTGCCTCCGTACATGGCGCATACAGTTCTAAACACAAACCTAAAAAAGCTAGTGTTGCTTTTAATTAAATAAAAGTTTTTATACGAGTGTTGTAAATTAGTCAAATTAGGTAACACGTCAAAATTATAGGGCACATTTGCATGAAACTTAAGGTTTTACGAAATATGTAAAAAAAAACGGATTTATTGCAATAATTTGTAATTAATATAAGTGTCTTCAGGTTAGATAACATAATATTAATGTAATAGTTTTAGTGCTTATAACAACATTTGTAAATATGCGATTGTTTTTTCATCCCCTTAATGGCAAATAATTATAACTTTTTACTATCCCCGACATCGCTGCTATATGAATATTGGACAAACGCCATCAGGCAACACTCCTCAGTGTAAACATGACAGTGTTATTATACTTAATTGACAATTTTGACATCACATCACTTGACATACTCTATAACTCTGTCACTCTGTCTGTGGCACAGAGTCCGTGCAATGTTTTATTTATTTTGATTTTAAAATCATGTTCCGTGACCCCGAAAAGATAAAAGTTGTAGATAAGGGTTCATCTCATTTATAAGAAATAAATTAACTTAGCAAAGCAATCATTTAAAGCAAAGAACATGTTATCACTACACGTTTAGTAATAAGTACCAGTTTAAACTGATGTTCTCGTTGGTAACAAGTAAAAACTTAAAAAGTGCTTCCTCTAAAGTAGTTGCCCTTGTACATTCAGATTGGATATTATATTAAAGTGAACAAGTTTAAAAATGTCTCAAAACAAGTGTGTTTATAAAGGAACTTTCGTGTCATCTGTGTCTCTTATAAATTTAAATATTCTCCATGGATTTATTTGTGTGGAAGATGGACAGGTACAGTACTCTAATAAATTATTTTATTCAAAATAACTTGTTAATAAATCACTACACTTACTAAAACGATTTGTAAGTCGATATTTGTTACATACTAATTTTATTTTATTTTTCGAATAACTAAGTCTACAATGATTACAAAACTACTTTCTGGTTGTACAGATAAGTTCTTACTTAACTCACGATATTTCAAAAATGCATGATGTCACTTAATTTTATTTTTCCATTAATATAAGTTGACCTGTATTTCAGATAACATTAACTGGCTGTACAGATAAGTTCTTAGAATTGGAGAAGTCAGGATATTTCAAAAATTATACAGTCAGATCTATAGGAAATAATATAATGATACCAGGTTTTGTAGATTGCCACACTCATGCCCCGCAGTTTCCTAACCTTGGTGTAGGTCTGGATCGGCCTCTACTTGAATGGCTCGATAAATATACTTTCCCTCTAGAAAAAAAATACAGTGATGTAGCATATGCAAGTAAAGTATATAACAAAGTTGTGGTAAGTTTCAATGAGCATACGAAATTCCTTTGTAGCTTTACAATTTTAACTTCAAATTTTTGTATAGACTAATCCCTTAAAGATATAGCATGATAAGTCTTACAGACAATACATCAATACATCAATCAATGTCTACAGAAATGCAGATTAAATATGTAGTTATCAAAAATATGCTAAACCAATCTGCATTGGAGCAGCATGTAAGTATGCTCTAAACCTCCTCAGTGCTGAGGAGAGACCCATTCTCAGTAGTGAGCCATTAATGGGTTGAAGGGAAGGCAATCAAAAATATTTGTTAATTTTTTTTAAGCATCAGCTTGTGTCCTATTATACTTAAATAATCATTAAAACAGGAAACTATACTCAAGAATGGCACAACAACTGCATGTTATTTTGGATCCTTACACCTAGAGGGCACTATGCAACTCGCAAATGCAGTGCATAAACATCACCAGAGGGCGCTAGTGGGTAAAGTTAGTATGAATACAAGGAATGATGCGGGTTACTTTAATGAAACTAGCAAAGAGTTGAGTGACACAGAGGTTTTTATTAAGCTGGTTCAAAAACTTGGGGTGAGTAAATTTGTTACCACACATGCCTTAGATGTAAGGAGACCTTCGTTTTTTTTTTATTATATGTTAACTGTTAAAGCAACAATAAAATTAAGAAAGTATATCTAATATCCATCCTGGAGTTGCTTACTTCTCTTACCATTACATGAGATTGCCTTCATCATTTTGAAGAAAATAAATTGTTTGTCATATGTATAATGCTTTCAGAATACTTTGATAGAACCAATAGTAACACCAAGATTTGCATTAAGTTGTGATAAGGAATTGATGAGAGGATTGTCAGCTATAGCGGAGAAATACCAATGCCGAATACAGGTATGACTTACCCCACACAAAATAGTAGAATTAATAAATTAAATAAACATTCATACCTCTTCACTGGAATTCCCTTTCTCATGGATGATATCGACAATACTATAAGAAATCACTAACCCACAACCCTGAGTATATACTTCAGTCACATAAATCTTTGTCCGGGACGGAAATTGAACCTGGGACCTCTTTGCAGGTAGTACATGTACCAAGTAGGTTGTTTTCCGTCTCATTAGTTCAGGCTACTTAGTAAAATGTTATTTACTATTTACTGCACATTTTCCAATGCTTCATAAACACACTATTAATATTTTCCTATAGAGATATAGAGTTTATCAGACAATGACATAGGACTGGGTTTATGTCCGATGTCTAAAATATATTGCGAATTTATACAAACATAGTTCACATCAGCTTTTTTATTAGTTAAAAATTTCTATAACTTTTGGTACTAAGCCCATTAGTGCTATAGCACATCCGTAGTGTAGCAAGAGCTCGGCATTCTTCATCACTAAATAAATTGAATCCGTTACACCCCAATCATGACATGCTTTATTATTTATTTCAGACCCATATATCAGAAAATCTTCAGGAAGTAAAATGTGTTCGCACAGTATACCCGTCTTCCAAAAACTATTCTGATGTTTACGATAAATGCGGAATACTTAACAGTCGTGTAAGTATGATACATGATTTAAGATGTATTATTATAATATGTACATATTTGTCATTTTACTTGTGAGATACTAAGTTTACTTGTGACATCCACAAGAATGGTTTGAGGGCATTTCCCTGACAGCCCCAGAAAGGTTTATTACTAGTCTACAATTAACTTATCGTGCCCTCCGAAGCACGGAAGAACTTGCCACTAGTCAACTCAATTATTATACGGCAGCGTTACACGCTTGAAAATCGACAATGGATATATTTTTCATATTACATAGAAGCATAATGTCGAAATCCTTACTTCGTGATTTAAAATTTAATTTAGAATTATAGCAACATTGGTATTGAGAGCAATAGCATCAGTAAGAAGTTATAACAACGTTTGCCTCAACTGAAGCCAAATATATGATACTAGTGGCCGCCCGCAACTCCGTCCGCGTGGAAGTGGTGGTGAGCATTTCCCTTCACTGCTCTGCTCCTATT
>DWJN01004223.1:0-12642 GCA_018248895.1 Carystus phorcus
CTTTTCGAAAGTCAACTACGCCATCGCTTCAGCAAAGCCCTACGATGAGTGGCCCTGGTAGAAGAAGCGGCAATAAATACCAACCAAGAAGCGGCAATAGATACCAACTGACGATCGCATAGGATCTATACGAGCCGCCGGTCTGTGGCTACCGGGCTACGAGAGCTGCTAGTCAATACCTTATAATAAATAAAATACTGTGCAAGATTTTCTGTAATTCAAATAAATGTCCTATTATTAGAAATAGTAAATCATACAGAAACTTCCATAATAAAATAATATTGCTTGTTTTTAACTTGTCTAACACAGTACCCGGAGAAATGATTTATACCTACAATATAAACTTTTAGTAACCGATTTTTCTATTACCTAATGGAAGAGGCTTGCCTCATTTGTCACCTGCTAGTAAGGATATTGAAGTGGAGTGGTAGTAACGAGTTAAGAAAAACATTCTTCCGAAACCCTTTGCTTCATAACTTTTTCCTTACAACTGACTTTTTTGTCCCCGTATGTATATAAATTGAAAAGTTTTGATTTGTTGTACATTTCACAACATTGGCAAATAACAATCCCACCATTTGATATACACTTAATGTTTTATAGGCAAGCCCTTAAGTTTACAAGCATTTTTATTCTCCACTTTACGATTGTTTCATTATCACAACTCATGTTCCTACGCTGATCTCACATTTGTCTCATAACATAATTATATACAGAGCTTTGATATGGGTGAAGATTGACGTACAAACCTCAAGGACAGGCCCGTCCTTCTTTATTAAGTTAGTATCAGCCTACTTTGTAAAGGAAATTGCGACTAACTCTCGTAGGGTCAACTCTCAAGGCGAAACACATGGTGTGTAGTGTGCGTACTGGTATATTATTTTACTTACTGTAAGTGTACATATGTTTTCTTCGTGGGAGACAAAAAGGTACTACGCGTGTTTAAAGTTCATAACCCCATAATTATACTCGTATAATCAATTATGCTAACAGATTGTTGCAAATGAGATAATACCGATTTAACTATCTGTGGATTTCTGTAAAGTATTGCCCCATATTACTAAATACTTTATTAATATAAAAATAGATATACCTCTTTTTTATTTTTTCTCTGTAGTTTTTCAGTAGAGAGTATAATTTTGGAAAATATATGCTGATAACATGTGTATGCTACACATTTTTTTATTTTTTTATCCGAATTAATTTGTGTCATCTTACCGTACGCCTTAGGTTTTATTTAAGTATTTTTTTCTTTGTTGGTATTCTCAGTTGTCATTTGTCTAATATAAGTATATCTAAAATATAATTTTCATGTAGTGTAATTCGAAAAATAATGTACAAATATTACATTATATTTGTAATAAAATATATGTCCTTTTTTCGAGGAGCCTTGAGTTCTTGTAAAGGAATATTTTAGGCTTCTATGATAAAAAGATGTTATAATTGAAAAGTAAAGATGTATTAGGATTTTGGCAGATGTATGTAGATACAATTTCATTTATCGATATAGTAAAATATTACATTCCTGTTGCCTATACAAATGAGGAAATATTATTTACAGCCTGTTTATTTCTTTCAAAATCCGATAGAATATTTAGTTGCCATTCTTCTGTTTTATTATGTACGATATAATTTTATTGATATCCTTCTTCCATTATAAGTAATCAACATCGAAAACCAGTAATGGACACTAATAACCGGAAATTTTCGTAACAGAACTCTAAACTATAATTGTGTTAATAAATAAAATATTGAATATTTCTATTTAAGAAAAAAAAAACACAGCAGTTGACCATTTATTATGGTTTTTCGTTGTTTAAACATATTCGAAAGTCATGTTATGCAAAACACACATTAAAGAATACATTTTCAATAAACCATTCGGAAGGACGAGTTTCAGTCGTCATCAACATCAGTAAATTGCGAGATATTTACAAAGTAGTCACCAAGGATATAATTATGTGATAATGGACGATAAACTAGAAATGGATAGAAATAGAAAATGGTCAACATTATCTGTAGACGACTCTTATGGTACTATTTCCTATAATGGCTGTTGAATGTTAATTTCAATAAATTTCAATTTCTGCTCTCATTCTGGGTTTTGTGTATTGTCCATGGCTCTAAGTATTAGAATACATTTAGCCCTAAATGAAAATAGAAGTTCAATATTTTTAATAAAGTTAAACATTTGGAAAAATTAATAAGGTTCAATTTCGATCATAGAGGCGGTATCTAGTATATAAGTACGAGTTGAACCCAGCAAACGTTGTTTTGCCATATAAATTATTATCTTAGAACTATTTTGATAAACATAAATATGCGTGGTGGTGTCTAGCCCACTGTTAACCTTAAAAGCCTAGTTGGTGTTAACCCACTGTTAACCATAAAGCTATTATGCTGCCGCGGACTTTTATTTAGAACTTTTAGAAGGGAACAATATTGTAATACATGATTTTTTAATAACTTTCACTCTTTACTCAGCGCACGCAATAAACGCTGTAAATTTTGCCGTTTTCGCAACATTTTTTATTGCTGCTCCTTTCCTATTCATCTTAGCGTGATGTTACATAGCCTATAGCCTTCCTCCATAAATGGACGGTTTTACAATAAAAGGATTTTTCTAATCAGTCCAGTAGTTCCTTGAGATTTCGCGTTCAAACAATCAATCAATCATTCAATCAAACAAACTCTTCCGCTTTATGTTATTAGTATAGATCTAAGACGTAAAATATGATGACCACTAATCCTCCATGAATTCGTAATAAAGTAGCTAGGTGGAGTATGCTCTAGACCTCCTCAGTGATGAGGAGACGCGTGCACAGTAGCCACATTAGTGGCTTCAAAATATGAACGACATCTTAACAAGTTCGCAATTAAAATCATATTGTTAAGTTCTTATGTGAAGATATGTCGCTTAAGGCAACGAAAATATATTCTTGAACCGATACCAATTAGCAATGTTTAAGTATTGTACTATTATATGTATGTTTATTTAAAGGAAAAAAATATTTTTTAATTTAATACCAAAACATTGCCTTATTATAACATTTATTAGAAAACGTATCAACATACTCTAATATGCAACAAAGTCTTTGTCTCATAATAAGACTAGCTTTTCTCCCACAGCTTCGATCGCGTGGGCTACACCATTACACCATACATACATACACCAAATAATAACGTTATTTCTAGACTTCTGAAAGATTGTGGAGTAAATATTCTGTATTTAAGTAATCATTAATGTAAGAAATAAGAAAAAATTAATTTATTACCTACTTATACTACTAACGTCACAAAAATTACAATGAATAGTAAAAATTATGAAGTCAATATGTTTCAATAAAACTGATATGAAGAAACTGATCAATCATAACTCGTAGGTGATTTTCAAGGAACGCTTTTGTAGAACAGTTGAGTTTAAGAAACATTCTCAAATTTTTAATAACTTGTATGGCTTTAAGTTAAAATATACATAGAATCTAGTGAATACTTCATGTAAACCGAAGTGTTTGCAGTAAGTAAGTGTGATGTGTATATTAATTATTCTTAAGGTAAATTCTCCATGCAATCACAGTTTATGCCTAACAATTAATCCTTCTAAGTAGAGTGAAATACAACACAATTAGCGAACTTGACAAATGTTATCCTGACACAAAAAAAAAAACATTATAATCTATCCAACCGTTTCGGGGGAGATTAATGATAACATACAAATAAAAGTATTATACACTATCCTTATGAAAATATATGTTAGGCTCTCGTATCACAACCATCAGTGTTTTTGATTCAATATAATCATAATATACAGGTAAAATATCTCCATATTATGATTTGTGGTCAACAGTATACACAAACATTACAATAGTTAAACAAATTACAGGGAATCAAATAATATGCTATAGGCTTTAACCGCATGTTTAATTACAAGCGGTTGTATTTACGAACATGGATTTCATGATTGTGATAATTAACATAATGTTAGCATTTTAAATACTTTGGTCCGAACTGATTTCAATATTATTTATACATTATTAAATATTTTGGTTGAAAAATTCGATTTACTCAATATTATATGACTATACATACATATGTATGCTTGCAATGCATGAAATACGTTAAAATTTTCAATTAAAACTACATTTTTAGATACCTATGTTATAAGACCAAACTTTTGTGTATAATAAATTGAATTTGTATTGATTTTCTTATACTTTGTTTCATTGAATAGCCAAGTTGTAGTATAATATTAGTCTGTTAGCGTTTTATTGTATAAAAAAAACAACTAAAAGCTTTTAGTGCAATAGCACTAATGTTAAATTAATGATAAAACCCAGCACTTGTGCCTTTGCACTTAACCAATAAATAGTTGAGTGCACTTTCCATCGATCCCAATGAGGAAAAAGCTCATTCATTCAAACTTAATCAGTTAAAGAAAAAACACACTTATATCTTTATAACAGAACTATCTTTTGCTCGAAGCTTCGCTCGCGTTAAGAAACTTTCATCCCCCATTTTATCCCCTTGGGTGTAAAATTGATCAAAATCCTTTCTTAGCGGATGCCTATGTCATAACATCTACCTGCATGCCAAATTTCAGTCCGATCCGTCCAGTGGTTTTGGCTGTGCATTGATAGATCACTATGTCAGTCACTCAGTCACCTTGGAGTTATATATATTTAGATACATTTTATTGTTAATTTCCAACAAAACAATTTCTAATATTAAATTACATATCAGTTATGGTTAAGTAGGTAGTCTTATGTACCTAAGCATATAAAAGCTGGTTAACATATTAAGGGATTCCGTGATTACATTTCCTGAGCGATGTAAGCGTTTTTGAAACTGTTAGTAATACTTATTTGGATGAACAAAAAACCGACTTTATTCAAATACGCTGCTCAAACATTTCGATTTCCGAAGTCATATGCATAACGTACGCTTCAAGTAAATGCGGATTGTAAGAGAACTCAAAACTACCCATCAGATGTCGCACAGTGTTTTTTTTACCCCCAAAATCGGACATGCCCATTTTTATCATAATAACACAAAGCATTCTATACCAACAGCGAGAATAAAACTCCCATCATGTACAGTAGACTAGTTTCGGAGAAAACGTAGGTCAAAGCTCGTGTCCCAAAAACTAATATTTGTTTTTTAAATTAATTTCCTTTGAAACCTGAGAAGCAAATTCGTTCATTTGTTCATATTAGATAGAGCTAAAATCAACCTTTTTTATGAGCTTATTTAGAATTTGTTCGAATTCGTAGTTCCCTGGAAAATTACGATTTGGTGATTCCATGCGATGTATGTACCTACGCGATTACGTGACCAAAAAATACCGCGACTTTTTTCCTAATTGACCGAAGTAGCCACTACATTAGCGTATAAAATTATTATTCAATGTAACATTATGTGATTACTTATGATTCCTACTCACTCTAAACAGAAACATGACCGTTCTAGGTGACTGTTTGATGGCGAAGTCAAGTCGACGACCTTAATTTAAAATTCACTCATCACCATTTACCTAGATCAAAATTGCTAACTTGCTTATCAACCAAGGAGATTTAGGCATTTTACACTGTCAAGCAAAAGTAAATGAAGGACTGATTTTGTTTTACTACCCTTCGTAAATTTACGCAGATTTGAAATCTTTTAAACGTGACTTCTGCACAGTAAACTTTTTTATTTATAGTTTAGAATGACAATATATTTTTCAAAGATATTTCAGAAAATAATCACGCTCTATATTTTAGCTTAGTTCGAACAGTTCAGAAACTAAAATATGTGCATAATTAAATTTCGCAGTGTTACGGATTTTCCTGCAAAATATTTGTTCGTGTATTTTATATTTATGATCGGTTTAATAAACAAACTTAGAATAACGCCGTTGGTAGCAGGTTTGTATAAATCTTTAATTGCTACGACATTTTGTCGTGTCGTTGTCGCACATGTGAACAAACAACTCACTATACATAATATTTTTCCTCGTCAATAAATTATTTGAATCTAGGTCGATTTCGTGTAATTTATATTAGTCGGTTTAATATTCTATAATTTGTAGCCTACCCATTATCCAATAAAGGAATGGCTTTAACGCTACCCTTAGAATGATCGTTTCACGGGTCAGTTGATGCACAATAATTAAGATGTTCTTTAAATATAGCTTAAAACAGATTAGGCCAATGGCTGGTACATACCTAATCTGCTGTATTTACGCCTGCTACTGTCACCTTGTGTTCTGCCACCCTGATGATCACGTCCTAATCTAGTTTTAGCGCATGCGCCGGTAGTTTTGCAGTACACAGTAAATTCTCATTGACATGCGTCAAGATTGACAGCTCCGTCGCCATGACAGATTAAAAATAACTGTCAGCCTAATTGAGCCTGACTATTTTTTTTATTATTTTGTTACAGTAACGAAGGATATTAAATGTAATTATTTTCACGAAAATAATAATATTCCGTTGTTTGTAAAAATTTAAAAACTTAGGATTGTACTAAAGATTATCTTTACATAGTTTCACATTTCAATAACAACTCATGTTTAGTATGTTTCACTTGAGAATGTTGAGATAATCCATTTACAGAACTGGTTCGGACACGTTCAGTTCTTATCTGTTGCTGAAGTCCAATCTTCCAAGTGCATTAGAAACCTGCTGAAGTGGCGCTTTGGAACAGAAAATAGTAAATTTGTAGTGGAGCATTTTCTGCAATTGCACAGGGACTTGATCTATTTTTTATTGCATTGAAAGAAATTATATATTTCAGTGACGCGACACTGCAATCATGAGTCTTTCAAGAAAATGAAACCGCGCTGGTACAATTAAATATGATTAATATAAAAAGAACTTTTATAAAGCGACCACTTCTTTTGATACAAATGTTTCGAAGAACATATTTTTCCCATAGGAATTGTAAAACGAACTTTATTAGATTACTCAAGAACATGATTTCAAGGCTAATTAAACATTTTATATCTTTTTTAATGTATAACAAAAATGTTTGACTGGATTACGAAATATTTTGAAATAAAGGTTTTTATTTCAGGTACTAGCAGTAACATAAAATATAAAGATAACTTGCAACATTTTTTCATACCTATAATGGTTGGGAACGATGTTTTAAGCAGACTTAAAGATTGCATGTGTGTATCTGTGTGTGTGAGTGCTACTCCGCAATCTTTTACAATCTTGACACAGGATCGTGGGTTGCAACAATTTTTTTAAAATTATGTAAGAAGTACTTGGATAAGCTGCACAAGGAATCGGGCTGAACTTCTTATTTATATAAACTGTTCAAACGTATAAAAAATTGTGAAGTTTTTTAAAGGTTGATTACTTACCGAACTTTATTTTCGTAGTTTTGTAAAGTTTCCGAGTGACCGAAGAACAATACGTAAAATACTGTACCGACTCAAGCTTGCCTGTGTCGACGCTTGTTTTATGTGTTTTTCGCCCTCAGATTCCTTCTATTTCTGTCGGATCGATGCGTTAGATATTGATTACATCACTATTTTTTATCGTCATCATTATTTTGTCCAAGATTCTATCTTCAAACGGAACATGAAATCATTGCGGAAGAAATCATTTCAAAAGTGAAAATTAAATTACTGTACTTTATATTTTGATAAATTAAACCATAATATATTACATTATTAACGAAGCTAAATAATTAATACCTTCGTATCCACTATTAGAGGTGATTATTATTGCATTAATTATAAAGGCAATTGTTTTAATTACAATAAAGGCAGATCACCTATAAATCTTATTTGAATAAAAATATTAGCTCATAGTTTTGTCAACATAATGTTAAAAAGAATAAACAAAATTATTTGCCGGTAACACTGGGACTTGTATGTCAGAACCGAATAGCTTTTTACACATATGCTTTTAAGTTACATTGAATCGGTGAGTAACGGGTGAGACAACCAATAACATACGAGTACATACATTTGTATATTTCTAAAGTAAGTCTTTTATTCATAAGGGTCATCCTTAAAAGTTAGCTAAGCCAGGAGCGACGGCCCGGGCTTTAGATTTTCTACAATACTTTTTTGTTATAAGCGTTAAACTATAATGGATATAGACGATTTTATGTTCAGTTTGACACAATTTAATGTTTATTATATAAATATATATACGAGTAAATTACGTGTCACGGTGTTTGTCCGCGATAGACTCCTAAACTACTTTACCGATTTCAATCAAATTTTGCATACTGTCTCCAGTTCGACCTAAGTTGAAAGATTGAGTAGTTTATATCTCGATTTATAGTCGCAATATTATTTTATTGCAAATTATTTGTTTAATATCCAACAAAGGATTAGTTCCGTAAGATTCTTAACAGATGGCGGTGTAAGGTAATTAGTCGGCTAAATTGAGCATGTGAACCTTAGTTGCAGCAACGCGTGGCCGGGTCTGCTAGTTATATAAGTAACTTCAAAGTTACATGTTACTTAGTAAATGGTTATATGTATTCACGGACACGGCAATATAGTGAAATTATTACGCGTGTTGTATATTTATATTGGTGACAAGGTTAGTTACAGTACTAATATCTGACGAAATGAAGACAAAATATTCAGAAAGACCGGATCAAAGTACCAAAAACCTTTAGCTACAATTACTCAGAGATTTTACTACTGAATGAGCCTGTGATGTGTTAAGGTGGATATTCGTTTTTTATAACATGGGTTATGGCGAGACTTTATTGCTACTACAGAAAACCGTAATTACATTAGTTCCTGCCGTTTATGATTCACGGGAATATTAAAATGGTACAATGTAATGTAAGGAGTGAATTGAAACAATTAAACTTTTCGCTTGTAATTTGTATTTATTATACAACAGTAATATAAATAGGTATACCTTTTTTATTTGTTTATCGTTATATGATTTGTTTTTTTTATTTGATTTTTTTATACATAATACTTTTTTATTCAATGGTATATATATGTAGATAGTATAATGTAAAAGTGATAAAAATATGTACGGTGAATAGAAAAACGGTAGAATTCCTGAACTAACGGTGATAAATCATCACTACATGTATAAAACAAAGTCGCTTTCTCTGTCCCTATATCAATATGTAAGGTTAAATCTTTAAAACTACGCTACGGATTTTGTTTCGGTTTTTTAATAGATAGAGTGATTGAAGAGGAAGGTTTATATGTATAATACGTTCACAGTTTTTCTGTGGTGTATTTAGTATATCAGCATTGCACCCGTACGAAGCCGGGACGGGTCGCTAGTCAACAATAAATAGTTTTGCTGAATGTGATTGGAATTTAGAAAATATTAAATTCGGAATACAGAATACAATTAGAAAAGAATAAATCTTCTAAGCCATATTTTTTAAAAGTTTATTGCTTCGATATCGTGTTGTTATACCTATTTCAATTCGATACGTTATACCTATTATTTTGCGTTATATTCTATAATCGGCGAAAAATAACCTGGTCATTACTTAATCGTATTAATAGATCAATTTATCGTCTCATTGGCGTTTATTTAAAGAAAGAACCTAAATTTAATTTCAATTCTAAACCAACTTAAGTTTTATTATTAATATTTAAAATATGACTTGACTAAACGTTTTGAATAACCTTACATTACATAAATCACGTCATTTTCCTAAAAGACCTTTGAAGTGCCCTCTTATTATTTCTAAATTCGAAGCACTTCTTTTTCAGAGGTTATAAAAGCCCTTCAATAAAATACTGTCAGCAAAACGTCTTCAAAAATGTAACAAGTGGCTATTCAGTTTATATCTATTTACTTTTTTATACAATCCTAACCCTAACAATAAATCAAATATTATAAGACCACAGCGCTAGTCTATGAAATAACGCGTTTATATATAATTATTTTGTCCGTCCGTATATCATTGAATTTACAATACAATATAGTTTATTGTGTTCACTAAGTCAATATACATACATATGTATATCGTGTAACACTAACAATTGGCCGATTCTACAGTAGTGATCTCTACCAGACAACCTTAGGGCATAGGACAAAAATGGTGAATTCATCAATAATTTTTGTGTGTATTTCATTGGATTCAATAATGCCTTAGCATCACAATTCGATTTAATAGAAAATATTTTCTTACGTTATATTTATTTATCATTATGATGGGAATGAACTTCGGTGTTCACATTCAATATTCTGTCGATAAGAGTATAGCATAATAATATGTTATAGGGTTGTCTGCCGAATCCTATAGCGTGATTTTAAAATATTACAGTACATCAATAAGCGGTTATTTACATAATAAATGTCATTTTGACGTTTTCTACTTCGTACGTGTAAACTGTGGAACGAACTTCCTGCATCAGTGTTCCCACAGTGCTATAACATGGGGTCCTTCAAGAAGCGGGTCTGTCGCTTCTTTCTAGGCCAGCAACGCGTTGGTGCTGATGTTGCTAATGTCCATGGGCACTGATCACTTACCATCAGGTAACCCATCTGCTCGTTTGCCAGCTTACGGCATAAAATAAGGCTCGAAATTTTGCCGTTTTCGCAATATTTTTTATTGCTGCTCCTCTCCTATTTCTCTTAGTGTGATGTTATATAGCCTTCCGCCATAAACGGACTATCTTACACTAAAATAATTTTTCAAATGGGTTCAGTAGTTCCTGAGGTTAGCCCGTTCAAACAATCAATCAAACAAACAAACTCTCCAGCTTTTATATGTATATATTATTAGTATAGATTGAAATGCTTAACTGTTTTTATTATGCGATGAAATAGTTATATTTTTATGTGAATATAACTTGGGCTCTATATGATAATAATATCGAAAATATTATAAGTTTTCATACTTTTATTATGTAATAGCATATTATTATGTACTAGCAGACCTAGCCAACTTCGTTTCGCATAACTGTCAAGGAATGACTGACATAACTTATTTACTTGTTTACCGATTAAATTAAAATTAAACACTAAATGTTAAGTAGGTAAATGCCATCACAATATACATAATTCTTAAAACTACATTTAAATTGGATAATTCGTTGCTGAGATTAGCATGCACAAACATACAGACAAAATGAAAAAACATTGTTTTGGGTTCATGGAGGGTTATATGTATATTTGCCATTATATATATACATAGATGTAGTTACGTGTATCTTCTTGTTTTGATCAGTATAACCTAAATTATTTGAACTTTCACGTTGTTGACGCTTAATTCAAATAGAGCAATATCGTAATACTCAAATTACAAAAACAAATAAAGGACCAACAAATCAATTAGGTTACGAAAATGCTTGTAATGTTATCTTAAATAAGGTTTAAATAATAATCTCTTCTTCGGAGCATTATCTACCAATCGAAATGGAAAAGATTAGATTACACTGATAATCGCTTTAAGTAGAATAGAAAGAAAGTCCCATGATTTATATTCCCTTTGTTAAAAAACTGAATTCGGAAACTTGTTATCTACAAAGATTGTTCGCTAAGATTATATTGATTTTCTTATCCGGATTTCATCATGACGAAATTAAATTGTGAAGTTTTGATTGAAAGTTGGAATTCTTGGAATGCGAGACTCTGTTTTTGATTTCAATATACTTTATGAATAGTAGCTATGTTTTAAAATGCATTGTTAAGTTATTTTTATACAAAACACTTCGATAAGATTCGCTGAGAACGTTTTCATGGATTTTGAATTAACGTTACGTTACGTTTTGTATAACTTTACCTACGTTAAATAACTACTCAATGGACGAGATTCGACCATAAACATTATTGAGAGAATTTTTTTAACATCCATATATACATATACTTTGTATACGTATAAATATGTTAATTGTACATTTGAGACCATACACCTTTCTAAGCATTGATTTAGTTGGTCACGGAAAATTCGCAACGAAAATTCAACTGGCACAAACGTTGAAGCGATTGACTAAAACAAATGTATGGAAATGTACTAACGCTACGCATAGCAACGGGGAAAATTTGACCGGAAACAGGGAAAACAGTAAAAGCGATTGGCAGCGCGGTGGGCGACACACAATTATATTATTGAATCTGTCCGACGAATTCTACGGGGTCGAGTAACAGTCGAATAGTCCATACACCAAATCTGTATACGTCCCATTATTTTGTATATACCTTTAGAGTAATTTAACAAGACCTAGTGCCAAGAAATATTTCAAAAAAAATTGGTGTGAGTCGTTTTGTTCACCGTATTTATACAGATCCTTGCAATTACAATGAAACAATGGGCTCATAATTATTTTACTGTGAAATCGTATCATCTAAAATACATGATTCTTAAAGGTATCATTAATTTAAATTGAACAAATTCGAGCACTTCGAATTTAAGTAGTGTATATTTAACTGTGAAGGGTAATTTAATCCTGAGGATACTAACGACCGTAATAAATTTTATCTATTCCTATTCTCTTAGTAAGTACGAATACATTAGCTGGCCTGTTAATAAATAATAGGCACTTCAAATATTTTTCAATACTAATGAAACTTGGATTGTTTTCAAATTACACTGCTGTTTAAAAATTTATACGAAATAATAATAAAATACGTAATCTATATATATAAAACTCAAAGGTGATTGACTGACTGACTTATATAGTGATCTATCAACGCACAGCCCAAACCA